>CAIGRK010075401.1:0-15927 GCA_903798315.1 Fraxinus greggii
ATGGTAACAGTGCATTTTCGTATGTTTTTTCTTCCACCCTCATCGATCTTTTGTCTGTGCTTGGTTATGAATCCACCTACATGCATGTTTTGGGTGGGCTGTTTGCCTGCTTTTATTAGTTTGGGTTTCTTTCACACTCTGATTTATTTAGCCTTTGGGACCTGGCCCGGCTTAATCTAACCTGTCTACTGACTCCATATTAGTTCAGTATTTATCTTTGATATTGGGTTCTTGACCTGTGATTGCTGATATGCGAGTATTCTAAGTGATAATCTTTCTTGATCTCTACATAAATAATGTGATTTAGCAGATGCCAGCAAGTGTTTTAAGTAATAACCTTTCATGAGCTCTACATAAATAATATACCATAAAATAGATGCAATGAGTGTGAACAGGAAATCAACTTTATGCAGATGCCCATGCTGTTCTGTTATGCAATGCAAGTTAGCCCATGCTGTTCTGTTATGCAATGCATTGTAAACTTATGCTTGTATTTATATATGTAAATCATTTTTTTTTGTTAAAAATTTATATAAAATTGGGGTCTAATGAGTGACCCACTAGTTGAAATAAAAATCACGTGTCTTGGTCGGGTCAATTAATTGCCAGTAACCTATGCTATGTCGTTAGGATCTCAGCACCTAATAATCCTTGCATGATTATCTTGACCCACTAGTTGAAATAAAAATCACGTGTCTTGGTCGGGTCAATTAATTGCCAGTAACCTATGCTTTGTCGTTAGGATCTCAGCACCTAATAATCCTTGCATGATTATCTATCTGCCTGTTGACTAAACGATAAATTAAGTGTAAAAGATATGTGTTGAGATATAAGGTTTCCCCACCAGATTAAAGGATGAATTATGGGTAAAAGATATGTGCCGCATCGCTAGTAGGATAGACCTTAGCTAACAATTTTCCAATCTTAATAGATCTGGGGTACTATATATTTCGTCCTTTGTAAAGGACACATCAACAAAGTTCTGATCAAATTATATTATATATGTGACAAAATGTTACACTAGTTGTCAACTTGCCACAATATTTCTCCTTCATCTAGGTTTGGGGCTAGCTAAGTAGGAACCTAGACAGGTTATTTTCTCAGATAATTTTTTAGAAATACAATGGCAAAAATTTACATAGACGAAGACCTTTTTTTGCATATTTTCTTCGTAAAATGTGAGTAGAAATATTGAACCTTGATTTTGACAACCCTTCAGCTGAAATATTACTAACAATTAGATGCAAGTGCAACATATAAAATGTAGTCTTATATGTTGATACACATCTGCATCATTTTGTAACGTTAGCTTTTTCAACCATCAAGTTGTTATTTGCCAGATGTTGCGCAAGTTAAATATATGATTAAGAGTTGTCAAATTGAGTTATGCTGTGCTAGTGTTACCCGCATCAAAGGATAATGTTGGCATAAAAAACGCACCACCCGTGCTACATATGTATGAACCTTGAGCATGTTTGGCTAAAAGTATAAAAAGTTTATGGTACAAGTGAATTTACTTTTAAGTAAATAAGTAAGCTTTGAAATAAATAAGTCTTTTATTGATGAAAGTCGGAAAAAAGCTACTTATTTTGATGGTAAGTTAAAAAACATAAATTTCTAACTTAAAAACGAAAGTAAGTTAACCAAACAAGTTTTGCAGAAAAATGAGTTACTTTACTTTTTTTTAAGCTTAGTAGAACTTCTCTGTTGATCTTGTTAATGCATTCGGTATTAACTTACATTATCAGATTTTGGAAACTCCGAGTCTCTTGGCTGAAGGCTCTAGCGGTGTCAAGAAGAACATCTTCAAACAGAAACCTCTGGAATCTGATGCATCTACCAGCAGTTGTTGCTAAGTTTTTCTTTCCTTTGCTCTTGTTTATTTGCCAATGTTAATTCAAGTACCTCGTTTCGTGTTTGATCAAAGAAGCTTGTGTAATTGATCTCTATGTAGTGGTCTTAATCATGGCATATTGTTTGATTTATCCAGTTCTTTCATTATACCCCTCAATGTTTACATTATTTAGGACATTTCATTCAATTTTAATGATATTGTAATTTATTTTCATGGTCGTACTTCTTGAACTGAAAATATGAAAATTATACGGAGTATTAGACATGACGCAACACTGTAATAGACGGACTTTTAGTTTATTTTAACAAGTTATGAAGTATTTCTACCCTGATTTCATCATCTTGATCACAGAAAATATATTTGCATATTGTGCTTCAAACGACAAGAAGATGGTATTTTAATTTGAGAAATGTTGCACATTTGTCCTTAAAGTTTAGGGTGATTTCAATTTCATCCCTTTTGTTGACAAAGGGTTGGGATCTCGCGAGGTTGAGCTAACTCAAAAAATCACTAGTTTCTCTAGTCGATAAAACAAATTTAATAACTTGCTTAATAATCTTGCCAATTTTAGCACACCCGAGAAACAAGTTCGATAAGCTCGACTCGAAATCTGCATGGTTGTAGCATATTAAAAACTAGCAAAACTCGTCGTGCATAGAAAAACTGAGGTGACACTAAGATGGAAGACACGAATTTAATATGATACTATTCAGAGTACCAAGGGACAGATCACAGCAAGTATAGTGTAGCACACAACACTAGATTTTGCCATTCTGTTCCAAATAGTATAACTATGGATTAAGTCTACCGTCATTGATTCACAGTTGAAATTTTCCTTCAGAATCCTCTATAGAGGCACATCAGTAGGGTAATCTTGCCTGTGTCGTTTAATGGTTTCTCTGAGAGATTTCTCTTGCTCGTGAAGATTCAATGGAAGATTATCATAGACATCTGAAAACATTTCTGCAAGCCGGGGTTTCTCCGTCCTCTCTGCCATTTGAATTGCATTCAGTAGCTGCAAGCAGAACAATGCAAGATTGGATATTACAATTCATTTCTTTATAATGTCTGATGCTGTTTAATCGCCTTATCAAACCACGTTTATGCAAATATGGAAGGATTTAAATAAAAATATGCAGCATTGATGAAATATTCGACCTGCTTCCTGATGCTTCCACGAAGCTCGGATTCCTCATCATCTGTCCACCAACCGTTTTTGTGAACCCACTTTCGAAATCTAGCCAAGGGGCTCCTCGCTGTTTTCCAGTGTTCGATCTCATCTACTGGCCGGTATTTGGTGGAATCATCGGAAGTAGAGTGGTGTCCGACTCGGTAACTGAGGGCCTAACGATCCAAAAAAATAAATAGTAGACGACTTATAATTTTGTGTAAACGTTCCAGATGGGTTAAGAGACGAAAAATTGGATAACGAGAGAACAAAAGGGTTCCAGTTTCACCTCGACTAATACAGGCTTCTGCTCATGTATGACCATTTCCCGAGCTGCACGAATAGTACTATAAACAGCAAGTGCATCATTTCCGTCGACCCTTATACTACGAATTCCATATGCTTGGCCCTTTACGACTACACCATCGCCTATAAAACGATAAAGTGAAGTCAGAATGAAATAGAAATACACAAAGCGCGCACAAAAAAATTTTGTAGTTCAACTTGATTTGTAAGAGCTCGACCATTTATTGCTGCAAGTCTTTTCCTACCATATGGATTATTATGGTGGGAATATTAGGATAACCTAATTTATATATGGACTCTCCTAAATCCATTATATGTCATAGAAATCGTGATACACAGACAGTGACGTATTCAGCATTTCGAATGAGTTAAAGTGAAACTAGCGAAAGCGGCAGCCGTCAAGCGGCCACCCAATATATGGAGCTAGCATGGGGCAGCTGCCATGGCTCGCCGTGTACTGGCTCTGCCCCTGTATGAAGTCGATAGGATAAACTAACAATATAATTAGACTCCACACAGTACATTAGAAGATACTCCAAAACAATCATGTGTGCTTTTGATATGCTTTTATATAATGAACATGTGCAATTAATTGTGAGTTGATCTTTATCGTTTGAGGGATGTACATGTCCATAATATATGGTATTCTAAATTTTGTTCGTAAGAGTATAGGAAATCGGATGGCGAAATAATCATACTTCGAAATTGTTCTGATATAGGTGTGCTAATGGCCCATCCATTGTTGCGGCAGATAAACAACACCGGAGCTTCCATAACCGCTGCAAAATTTAAACCAGCATGGAAATCTCCCTGTGAAACATCTAGTGTGTCACAATATATCAATTACGAAAAAGCTCAAAGCAATTGCGGCTTTTTTCCCCTCATTTATAAGAATATAGCAGCAGTACTAAATTTCGAAGGAGATTTACCTCACTGGTTCCGCCATCTCCGGTGAAAGCTACAACGCACGCCTCCTTTTTATCCATCTTTAGAGAGTAAGCAACACCTGCAGCCTGAGGTAGCTGTGTACTGACATGGAAAATCCAACGACATATTTCTTAAACAATGAAATTCCTTAAATTGCCAAGTCTTAATAGGAAAAAGGAGCCCAAAACCTACGCAATAGGAGACGAAATGGTGAAGAAATTGTGTTTGTTAGAGCCGTAATGTATCGGCATTTGCTTGCCTTTCCCATAATCAGCATTGTTGCCGAAACACTGGTTGGCGAATTCTTGCAGGGTGAAACCACGCCATAATAGAATTCCAGGCTCCCGGTACTGCATCGTGCAATATATGTTTAATACTATCATTAATTTTTCTAAAACAGAATCCCCGACGTGGAAGACCTCCACGTTGGACATTCCCTTGTGAAAATGAACGGATTTTAGTCAAGTGAGCAAAGTGAAACAAAAAGAAAGCTTCATTGATTACTTTGGAACAAAACAAAGTTCGGAACCTTAGCGTAAAACTTTACAATGCACTGAGTAACTAACCGTTGCCATAGAAGATAAAGAAGCACAGAAAATGAAGCTTTTAAGATCTTAAACTAAACGCCACCTCTATTGCTCATACCATAGCACTTTTAGTTATGATTTGCCTCTCGAGCACGTCTTACCTGAGGTAATATAACATCGTCTGAAGTGAGAGCAGCTGCTGCCGCAATGTTTATAGCCTCTTCCCCTGTAGAGGTGAGATAGAAGGATATTCTCCCCTGCCTTTGAGCTTCGTAAAAGATGTTATCCATTATCTGAAGTGTAACCATGCTTTTGTACATCTTTACTGCTGTTTCTTTGTCCACCTAGTACAGTTTGTATAAAAGTTAAAACTAAGGAACGCGCGTCGTAAGAAAATCTTGTAATGTATATGCAGATTTGATTCACTCTGAAAACATGGCTGGTTTCCACTGGAAAAATGTGGAGTGATAAGGATGTGAAGAAGTGAGTTAAATACTAAATTTAAGCTATTAGATGTGGTAGTTTAATATACGGGTCTTTCAACTTGTGCGGAACCATTGCAACAATAACGTTGATATTCTTAAAAGTAGATGAAATTCTTTACCTGCTCAAATCTGCTGCCAGCAATTACATAGCCATCATCACCGAGGACGCGGTAACATGGTATTCTCTTATCTGCTGCCTCTGATATGAATTTCATCTCATGAGTGAAAGAGACTCGTCCACCAGGAAAATCCATGGCCTGCTACATCAAATTACTCATTAGGAGCAAGCATTTTGACATCGAAAATTTGAAACATGGGATCTCTGATTGTGAAACTCGACGCCAAATTTATTGTTCGATAATTTTGCAGCATTGCAGCTAGCTGAAAAACTATAACTAAAGTTAGTTCGTTTTCACTACCACAAGTCGTGGTATTAGCATTAGTTGCTTATATGATTCGACAAATGAACGATGGCCTCAAGGATGAATGAAGTTTTGTTCTTTACAAATTTAGAGTCGACATGCTTTTTACTGATCCTCTCCATCCAAATTTATATGTATAGGTTTCACATAGTAGAAAATACATGATGTGAGCATGGAGCCAAGTGCGTCAAGGTCTAGCCCCAGGAAAGACCCGTTGATTATCGAAGAAGGTCTGATGACATGTTCGAGGGGCAAAGCGGGTGAAAGAGGCGATGGGATTGCTCGTTCAAGCTACGGTTGATGATACGATGATCTTGGAGAAGAAATAAGCGAGTACCGTATTGGGGTCAACGACCGAAATGGATTGGAGCAATTTGATTCGAGTAATGGAAGGAGGGCCCGGGATGGGTAACTATGCGACCGCATAGTTACTAGAGCTATGCGATCGCATAGCTTGTTGCAGGAAATCCAGGGTAGGCAAAATTTGTTCTATGCGACCGCATAGGATTACACTATGCGGCCGCATGGTTCATTTTGGACACGTAATTTTTCAATTTTCGCGTAATCTTCTATTTAAGTTAAAACTCTTTTATGGAATGTTTTTAGTATCGTTGAGACTTAAATTCTGTTTTTAACTAGGTTTTATGAGTTCCTTATATATATGAGTCATTATATTCATTGTAAACACACAATTATTGAGATTATTTTCGCAAAGTTAAATTGCTTTCTTCTCGTTCTTCATTGTTTTAATTTTGAACTTATCAAGAATTAACTTCTTGTGGTGGTCTACAAATTCAAAGTAAGGTTCATAAATTTTGTGATCACGGGTCAAGATATTGTTCGCACTTGACTTGGTTCTTGGTTCAATAATTTATTAGGTCGAGCTTTTCAAACGTTGATTCTTGGCTTTCTTGAGTTGTTCTAATTTGTTGTGGGTTCCGTATCTACAAATGCTACATGGGTTCGCATCAATACATGCACACATACATACTTTAATAAATATGCATGACAATTTACTTATAATCTGTGATGCTCGGACCTTGGCACATCGGCCGACATACTCGTGTCGATACGACACGACATGAGTATGGGTATGAAATATAAGGCGGATCCTTCAATTTTCAAGTAGATATGTTAGTTGTAGTTAATTATGTTATTTTAACTTTTATTTTACTTTTGTACTTTTGTTATATAAATTTATGCTATTTTAAGTGATATGTTCTATCTTTTAACAATTTGCCACTTAATTATTATTTAATTTTTTACGTGCGAATTTCTAAGAAATTCAAAATTAAAGTATGAAAGACGTACTCGTGTTCGAAATTTGGACTCTTTTTAGCTATGCCCCGTATTTTACATTTTAGAAAATAAAAAACCAGACACTTGGATACGTACATGTACCCGAATCCGAGCATCATGGCTTAAAATGCACAAAACAAAATTCTCCTTATTTAAGGAAACACAATATTAAAAACAAACAAATTCGTTTAACAAAACACAGTATACAATGTGTAATTACACCGAAATACAGGTTATATTTCGTAAATTTCTCTTTGATTGAAATATAGACCCGAAATGCATCTCCCGAGGCTCAAGGCATGATGAGTGTGACTAGATTCCAAATGGGTCATCCTATAGAATCTTCTACCTATGGTGGGCCAGCCCATTGGGTTTTGTCTTGATCTTTCACTTTCTCATGTCGTCATAAAAAATGAAATGATAAGCTAGTGAGAGGGTTGTTCCATTTTAGAATTTTTATGCTAAAACTAATTCATTATACACTAAAAATTTACAGCAGAAAAGTTGCACGAGGTATAAATTTTGAGTTAATACAAGCATTTTTTTTTTTAGATTTTCTTCCTCGATAAATATGAAATAAGGGGGATGAGAGATTCGGTTTCAAGTTTATATGACATGATTTGCGAAGGATACGTATATCACACATGACCAAACTCAGGAATCCAACTCAAGCACTATTTGTTTGGACCTTACATTGAAGCGGTCACGAGATAGATCCACCCTCGTGTTCATATGAAGCACTAGATCATTCTCCTCCTTGAGAGAATTGAATACAGGAACATTCAACTCTATCAATCGAGGTAGGAAGATGTAACCACTTATCTTAAAAGCAATAAATTATCTCAACTAGCCTCCGGGACATAGTTCAGTGGTGCAAAGGACATGAGTGAGGTAGTCTCTGTTAAGCTGGCAGCCGCAATGTAAGGGTTAGATTCATGTCTCTTACAAAGTGTGGAATTAAACTCTTAGTGGGTATCAGTATGACAGAGGCATATACCACGATTTACCTCCTCCACAATGCTCTAGGGGCGGGGTGGTGGGGGACCCTCAAAACTGGGGTTTAACCTTTTTTTTTTTTTAACAATAGTAATCACATTCTGGGGAGTGTACTATAATAATGTAGCTTGATTTCGGGTCCATTTGATTGTAAAAGTGAAAAATGGGGGGTAAGAAAATATTCTACATAGAATTAATTTGCCTAGAAATTATTTTACTGAAAATTGTAATTAATTGTGTTTGACTGGTATAATTTTCCATGAAAAATGTTGAAAGTTTGGTGTCCGTTTAACTTCTTTTTTATGAAAATTGTTAATTAAAGTGATAATTTTTTTACCATTGGTCTAAAATTTGTTCCAATTGTCAAAAAAATGAAAAAAATTACCATACCGAATACCATTCGTTTGGTTTTATTTTGTATGAAAATTGTCAATAAAAGTGATAAAAATTTTTACCATTGTGTCTAGAATTTTTTCCAATTGCCAAAAAAAAAAAATCTGAAAAATATTTACCAACCAAAAAAAAAAGTGAAAAATTTGAAAAGTTGGAAAATATTTTTCCAGGAAAATTTTGCCTATAAAACAGTAAAAAAGTTGGAAAATGGAAAACCATGAAAAATATGGTATATCAAACGGAGCCAAAGAGAAATTTTAGACATACTTAACATCATCGCCCTGAAAATACAAATAAGAGAAATCATAGTATATTTGCTAAAATTTCATGATCGTAATACAAAATCTGAAAGGTATAACTTTTGAAACTGTGCCATTCTTATATTTAAGTATAAAATTTTGTCTTAATGCAACATCTATTTGTCTAGATCCAAGACATAAAACTAATGATTTATTTGCAACCATTGAATGGGACCAAGTAGATGACTTACTCGTGATCACTAGAAACAAGTCTTTACTCGATTATCGAACAAATCATCTAAATTCTAAACTGGTAATATATCCTTAATTGCTAGCTCAGATTCTTTGAGGTGTCGATGGGTGATATCTTGTTTGGAATATCAATATCGGTACTTTGAGAGTTTGGATAAAATAATTTCGGATGATATACTTGCAAGTTGTTTTCGATTTTCATTTAGTTGAGACGATTGTCACTCCGAGGAATTTTCTATCAAGTGATCAAACCTGAGATCAATAGCTCTACGATATATGATCATTGGACTCTATGTTGTGATGTGTTCACAACAAATTTTCTTTATGAAAATAGGACTCGGAGGATTATACATATTGGAGGGACAAAAATGATATATTGACGATCAAACATGGATTGACTTATGGTATGATGAT
This sequence comes from Fraxinus greggii, assembly GCA_903798315.1. Classification (NCBI taxonomy): domain Eukaryota; kingdom Viridiplantae; phylum Streptophyta; class Magnoliopsida; order Lamiales; family Oleaceae; genus Fraxinus; species Fraxinus greggii. The sequence goes on from CAIGRK010075401.1 coordinate 9,284, forward strand.
CAAAGGCCAATATGGGGTGGATGAGTATGCATAATGGGGCAAACTACTTTCTATCTAGTACCATAAGTATTTACCCGCTTATTTCTATTTATTTATAACTTAAATCGATTATAAATAACCGTCGAATATATTTTCTCGAGTCATGTATAAATTGAGATTTTTCTTCACATGTTCATTAAAAAGTTTTCCATCCTTAATTAAGATAGATTTATATCTAATTTCTCAATAATCTGAAAATAATTTTATTAACATTTATAAAAATAATCTAATTAAATATTCTTAAGCGTGTGAGAAAAGGCAAATTCTTGCACTTTAACGCGGCTAAGCAAACGTACATCAAGAAGGTTCCATGCAGTGACATATTTGGTGCAAAAATTTTTTTGTCATACTTTTATTTGTTTTACGTTATCAATGACAAACCGCTTGTAATTTGTCAAAAGTTCCAACGTAGTAGTTTGGTTGTTAGAAAGTTTTGAATGGTAATGCTATGACGAGACCATTTTATTCCATCGAAAGTGGGGACCGAGAAAAAAGTGTAACTTTTCTTTTTGAGTTGACAACGGATTCAATTTTCACTATTACTTCGAAATAAGTGGTTGTTTTGTAGAGAATTAAAATTAGATTTGTAGTAGAATGTGATAAAAAATTTTGAAATGTGTGGCTTAAAAGTTGTGAGACTCATGAAAGATGTGGTTAACATTGATTGTTTGACTTTAATTTAGATTAAAATCAGACTTCAATCCGAAACAAACATGGCAGTAACTTTTCTTTAATATGATAAGTTCATTGAAGATAAAACTGCGTCAAACTAATATTAAATTTTCCCTATAATCAATTTCCCTATATTAAGCTGCTGTGAAGTCCGACTTGGGATCTAATTTTTTGGTGGTAGTTGTGATGTTGGTTGTGGCGGTGAAGTGGCTGTTCGAGGAGGAGACGACGATGGCGATGTGTTGGTGGTGATCGTAGCGGCGATGGTGGTGGGGTGGACGAATAAATTAGTTAAATTGTGACCAATAAAATAATATATGATCTAAAAAATGTGATTGTGACCTACAATTTATTAAAATATGATCGAAAAATACCTTGTGACCTATTAATTTTATAAGTTGTAATCTCTAAAATTTGTGATTTGTGATCTATAAAATTTTGATTTGTAATCGATGAATAAATTGAGACATGTAAATTTTTTGATTTGTGACAATGAAATAATTTGTAATCATATTGTACAGAATTGTGACTTTAATAATATATTTTTAACTAATATCTGAAATTTTAAACTCTTATATGTTGAATTTTTCTGTTTCGTTAATGCTTTATTTCGAGGATTCTTTTTAACTTATTGGGTCAAGAGGCGGTTGGCAGAAGATAGAAAGGTCTGTTAGGTGCGATACTTAGTTTATTTAAAAGTATTAAAAAAAAAACTGAATATAAAATTCTCAATTAATTATTTTCTTTCTATTTTACTTCACTACACCATACAGGCATAGAAAATGAATAATAATGTTAAAAGTACGATTTTTTTCCGGTACAAGTTACATTCTAATATGTAAGAATTTTTTTCATAAAATCGTTTTTAGATATGTGTGTGCACGCGCCCGCGTGTCGCTCTGTTAATTTTTGTCATTATAGCCATTTTTTTTTTCAAATATATATGGAATTTCACAAAATTTTTGTCACTCAATTCGTTTTTTTTCAAAATTTGACGAAAGTTATACATGTACGATTAAAGCAATTTTCTAGCAAAAATAAAATAAAAAATCATGTTTACTTCATCTAGCTACGGAACGCCACTTGACCCTCAACTCGAACACATCAAACTCGATGTTCAAATCACGTTTACTTCTCTCTCTCTCTCTCTCTCTCTCTCTTCCTCCGTGTTCGTAAATTTTTGAAATTAATTTAACCTTATGCCTAACAAAAAAGTTGCAAACATTTGAACTGCTACATAACCTTGACGAAAACATAACTCGTTTCAAATAAAGTGGTACATGTGATCAACAAATAACAAATTAATAAAACTTTAACAACTCTCCTTATTGTAATAAGATTGATTTTACAATTACGACTATTGATAGAATCAAAAATGGAAGCCTATGTTTGTTCACATTCCTTTCATATCTCTTTTTTAGAAATATTCATTTTTAATCATATATTCACACAATAAAATATTTTACACGTAAATCAAAAATATTTTCTTAATCTTTAACCATACATTATTCAAAAAATTAATATTCAAAATAACATTTTTTTCCAAAAAAATGGCCATAGAATATCAAATTAATCTTTTATTCCGGTTAGCACAAGGATTTCAAAGACAATTTCATAAGGGTTTTGCTACTTGTATGGTGTCGGTTGACACTCCCTATTGTGAGGAACTGTCAATCTCGATGTACATGTAGCAAAACCCGTTTCATAATCCACAAGTTACCTACTGAAGCCAGTTTGTGGGACCCACTTTCGAACCTCCGTCAACTATAAAAAAACATGCTACTTCAGTTTCCCCGAGCGTGTTTTTCGAAGTTGCTCTTCAAATTCCTATTCCTCTCCTACTTTATTCTACCCTAGTCGCCGTCGCCGCCTCTGTCCGCTGCGCAAGCCACCACCTCCGTGACGGAAAAGACAAGAATTTCTTTTTTTTCAGAAAAAGAGAAATTATTTGAATTTAGATGGCGGCAATCACAGACGGCGGATCACAGCCAGTGACAGCGCTTTACGTGGGTGACCTCAACCCGAACGTGACCGAGTCCGAGTTGTCCGAGGTGTTCAGCCAAAAGGGAGACGTGATGTCGGTTAAAATTTGCATGGACCATACTACTGAGCGGTCACTTGGATATGGTTATGTCAATTTTAGTAACCCTCAAGATGGTATGCTTTAATTCTATGTTTCTTTTTTCTGAACAGTTCTCATGTTTTTTGTTTTATTTAGTCGTGTTATTGGACTGAATCCATGAAATTAATCGCGTACCTTGTCTAAAAGTTTTAAGTTGTGACGGAGGAATTCGAACAAGTCTATTTTGATAAAAGGGTGATTACGAAGATTGTCAATCTTGATAATCGGATCACGGGGAAACTTGATATGTTTGATCTGATGCTATGCTATTAGAGATAATATTTATTTATTTATTTAAGTTAAGTCTCCGCACCAAGAAAACTGAATGTTATGGACAAATGCTAGGAAGGGATTAATCTAAAAGGATGGTAGGTAGAAGAGTGGAAGAACTGTTCTTGAATCCTATATTATGATATGCCTTGTGTTCAATGAATATTTAGTCTTATTTGCTCAGATCTTACACAATAATATTTCAACTTTTTGTATAACTCTGGAGAAAATTGAACCCAATGGAGAAAAATGATCTAAGTTACAAGCTGAAAAATATTTGAAGTTTTTAATGTTTGAGCATCCTTTCACTTGACACTGTCTTGGTCTCCATTTTAACTTCTTTATCTGCTTGGAACTTCGAAATTTCCTTGCTCCCTTTTCTTTCCTGGTAGGCCTAACATCCCTTTTCTTTTGTGTTCATTATAGCTGCGAGAGCTTTGAAGGAGCTGAACTTCACTAATCTAAATGGAAAACCTATCCGAATATCATATTCTAATCGAGACTCGAGCTCGCGTAGAAGTAGTGCTGCAAATATATTTGTTAAGGTACTCTTTTTCCCTTAGTTTATTCTTTTACTTAATTTTGAAGAAATTAATATATATTTTGATCTTGCAGAATTTGGACATAGCAATTGATAACAAGGTACTGTATGAGATATTTTCTTTATTTGGGAACATAGTTTCATCCAAAGTTGAAACAGATTCGTCTGGTCAGTCGAAAGGCTATGGTTTCGTGCAATATGATACTGAGGAAGCTGCCCAAGCAGCTATTAAACAGAATGGCATGTCCTTAAATGGCAAGGAAGTCTATGTAGGACATTTTGTTAGCAAGCAAGAAAGAGAGAACAAGACAAATTTTACCAATGTGTTTGTAAAGAATTTGTCTGAGTCAATAAGTGAAGAAGATCTGAAGGAAATATTTGGCGAATTTGGATCAATTACCAGTATAGCGGTGATGAGGGATGAAGATGGAAATTCAAAATGTTTTGGATTTGTGAACTTTGAGAATGCTGAGGATGCTGCTAAATGTGTTGAATCTATTAATGGTAAGAAATTTGATGACAAGGAATGGTACGTTGGACGAGCCAAACAGAAATCAGAGAGGGAACGTGAATTAAGACTCCAACTTGAGCAGGCTGAGAAAGAGGCACGTGAAAGATCGTTAGGATTAAGCAACCTCTATATCAAGAATCTAGATGATAGCATTGACGATGATAAGCTTAAGGAATTGTTTTCTCAATTTGGTGTTGTAACATCATGCAAGGTTCGTGTAAAATGTCTTTGTTGTCGATCTTTTAATTGAGTTATTTTTTAGACTGTAGTTTACTAAATCTACTATAATGCAGGTTAACTGTGATGCAAAAGGGATAACAAAAGGCTCAGGCTTTGTTGCATTCTCGACTCGTGAAGAGGCTTCCAAAGCAGTAAGTATTATTGAACCACCTCGTCTAAGAGATTAAGCTGTTAGAATAGGGACACGTTTATTTGTTTAAATTTACTATTGACAAGCCCCTCTTACGTACAAGCCATATTCATTTTTCTGTCAAAGGCCTAATAAGTTTTTTGTTACTGTAGATCTCGGAAATGAATAAGAAGATGATTGGTAGCAAACCTCTTTATGTTGCTATTGCAGAAAGAAAGGAAGTTAGAACAGCAAGATTACAGGTATATTTCTACGATTTCATTTTTCCCCTCCAATATATGCTTTCACGTTATAAACCTGAGAAATTATGACAGATAACATAGAACTCGATATCAATGTTCTCAATATTCTCGTGGAATTATCGCTCGTATTCAATCAAGTTATTGGCACTTTGACTATCATAGTATACAATGTGCTCAGAGTTGCTCTCAGTTTTAGTACCATATTTTGTAAAATTAAGTGAGATTGTTGGTTCTATTGATTATATTTTCCAGGCTCAATTCTCTCAGATGAGGCCAAGTACTCCAGTCACTCCACATATGCCAATGTACACTCCTGGTAGTCCTGGACCGGGGCAACAAATATACTATGGACATACTGGACCTTCTATAATTTCTCCTATGGTATATTACATTCTTAACAGTATATAGTTTGGTCAAAACTTCAGATGTTTGAGATATTCTTTCATTTTTATGTCGACATGATGCAAACATTATTTATCGGTCAAAGGAACATTTATCTATCCTGGAAAAAAAGATATCGGTGGTAAACTTGCAATTTACTTGGTAGACTAGCAAGTTATTAAGCTCTTGACTCGTGCTTATACCAGTTATGAATTGGGATGATTTTGGATATTAAATGCAGTTTGTTCCGGGCATGAGACCTATTGGGTCATTCATGCCAAATCTGGTTCAGCCAGGACAGCCAGGGTTGTACCCTAGTGGGAGACGCTCCAATGTCGATTCTGTACAGCAGAGCCTACAGCCATTTCCAGTGATGCAGCAACAGGTTAGTGGCATTTTCAGTCATGCCTTTCTTTCTTGAAACATTTTATGAAGCATCAAGCATTGCTATGGCACAGGTGATTTCAAGGGGACTTGCGTATCGATATCCTCAGCCTAATGTTTCTGTGCAAGGTTTCTCTGGACTAGAGAGGTTTGCCCTTCCACGTGACATAGGCAGTCCTCAACTGCGTGATGCGCGGATTTCTCAGAGAATTCCAGTTCAAACTTTGGCTTCTGCCCTTGCAAATGCGCCCCCTTCAGAACACAGGATGGTAAGCATTCAATATTTCAATCCATATCCTTTTAAACTTGTTCTCGTAAAAAAAGGGGCTTTGCAGCTTGGATTCTCCTCTAAAAGTGACTTGCAAAGTTTACACGAACATGAGTTGGACACGCTAAGTGGCATGTCCTATCTCAAAAATCACTTGTTAGTGTGTCCATAACATGCTATATCTCATGTCTGTGCTTGCAGATGTTGGGTGAGAATTTATACCCACTTATCCATCAGTTGGAGCCTGAATCAGCAGCTAAGGTGACCGGCATGCTTTTGGAAATGGACCAAACAGAGGTTTTACACTTGATGGAGTCACCAGACGCGCTTAAAGCCAAGGTTGCAGAGGCTATGCAGGTCCTGAGGAATGCGCCTCAGCACGAGGCTAGCAGCCTGGACGAACAGGTCGCATCATTGACATTGAATGAATAGTTGTCTATTTCTGTCGAATAAAGGTGGAATTATGTACTGTACAAGGACTTGATTTTTTTACATTGTTGAGCTAAACTTTGATACAGAAGGTGGACTGACAGGGTTTTGCACTTTTGTGAGGAAATAATCAAGAGCCTGTGAATTTCCTTTTCTTTTGATGCCCCGGTGTTGTATCCAGTTTTTGGATGTTTAAGGCGCTGGAAAGACTCCAACGCTTTTCAATAAACTTGGTGTTTTTTTGTGATTTGCAGAATGCATATTAAATATTGGACAATACTACGTGTACATAATTTTTTTTATCTACACTCACAATAGGGAATTTGAGAGTTTTTTATTCACACGGGCCCCGCTTGCATGTGAGAGGATGGCAGATTTTCGATATACCCCATTCGGTACAAATAAAATTATCTTT
>CAIGRK010075464.1:0-11618 GCA_903798315.1 Fraxinus greggii
ATATATTTTTTCAAAATAATGTGGGTCAAACACACCTTAAATAGTTTTCAATTTGCTCTTTGCCAGATTGGAAAATTCCAAGCCGGATCCCACTTGCTCACCCCACGCCACCCCCACCTCAATCCCATACAACGAAGGCGATCTGTATAAAAGCAGAAAAACTCAACGGCACACAGCCCTAGAGACCACACGCCCACTCCTCTTCTCTTCGCCATTTCTCCATCGTCACCTAACAAATCCTTATCTCATTCATTATTGTTTGAATGTCATCACAATTCCCAATCACAGTCATGTATGTAACCACACTTCTCAGAAGAGCCTCCTCCAATTCTTCCAATACTAGTACTACTGGCAAAAGGCTCCTTTCTTCTCTATCCAAAAAACCAGTTTCTAGTTCTGCTTCTAGTAATTTCAATCAAACTCATCAACGATCTTTGAGTTTTTATTCGGCTCTGAGGTCTGCGCAGCGGTGGAGCCACGGTGTGGATTGGAAATCCCCGGCGAGTCTCGGAGCTCAGATCAGGATTGCTTCGTCTGCTGCTTCACTTTTCCAGCGAAACATTGCTACCATGGGTACTTTTATTGTTTTTCACATATTCAGATCAACTGCCGCTTGTGTTTCTGATGATTGATATCCTTTATTCATGATGTGAAACTGATATATGGAGTATTAGTTTTTCTGTAAGAGTGGGTTTGGCATATTTTTATCTTTTATGTTTTTGTGACAGCTGACTGTAGTCTCTCATAAATTATATGAAGAAGAAAAGTTAAAATTGACTTTTTTAAAAAAGTATTTTCAATGCTCGTGGCATAAATTGTATGTAAATTGTTCTCCTAGCCAGAATTTTTGGTGCTTCTTCTTTTTTTTTTTTGGGTCCTAGGATCCTGTTACATTTTTTGGTACGGGATCTGATCAGATTTACATGGGAAAATAGCGTAATGAGCTTTCATTTTTAAATTTGTTTTATAGTTATCTGTTTGCATTTCTAATTATTTTCCTGTATGAATCCAGCCTCTGAAAATGCTTTCAAGAAAATTCTTACCAGTCTTCCCAAGCCAAGCGGTGGTGAATTTGGCAAATTCTATAGCCTGCCCGCTCTCAATGACCCGAGGATCGGTAATTTCCTGGTTCAGGAAGAATATATATTTTCACATTTTAAATTTTGTTTGAAAGTTTGATTTCAAAATTTCCACTGGTATTAGAAAATAACATCTATTTGTGCAATAATGATTCTTTTGAATTATTGAATGCTTTTCTTGTATTTTCCCTTGAAATTGCAGATAAGCTGCCATATTCTATTAGAATCCTTCTCGAGTCAGCAATTCGTAATTGTGATGGCTTTCAAGTGACAAAGGAAGATGTGGAAAGGATTATTGATTGGGAAAATTCTTCCCCAAAGCAAGTTGAAATTCCTTTCAAGCCTGCCCGTGTCCTTTTGCAGGTACCAGTCTTGTTTCAACAATGCAGATTTCTATGATAATAAGGAATCAACAGTTTGCATAAGAATGTGATTGTCCAATTTCCAGGACTTTACTGGTGTACCAGCTGTGGTTGACCTTGCTTGTATGCGGGATGCCATGAACAATCTTGGGAGTGATTCTAATAAGATCAATCCATTGGTATGAACAGCATTTTATTTAATTCATCTCTATGTTAATAACTAAACATAGCCAAATGTCTTGAATTGTAGATTAAGTTTGTGTCTGAATTTGTTTTATGGAAAATGTTTATGCCGCTTCTATCATTTCATTTGTGTATTGTTTTCCCAGAAGTTTTGAGATATTCGCAAGTTGGTAGTTTTGTTCAAATTAAATAGATTACCCTCCCTCACCCAGGCTATGTATTTTTAACCTTTAAGGAATCTGCTTTCAAGTGTGTAGACAGAAAAGTGCTTTTTAATTTTCTTATTGATTTATTTTTCCTTTTTAAAGACCAGATGAAACTGGAACTTTCTACTTAGTTTCTTCTGGGTCATCGTGTTTTTAGTTTTCCAGTTTGCTGGGTAACATCTTAATGCACTTGCCCTGCTATTATCATTAAGAGTTCTATTTCTAATTTCAGTAACCTGGTTGTTGGCTTGCAGGTTCCTGTAGATCTGGTCATTGACCACTCAGTTCAAGTCGATGTTGCTAGATCAGAAAATGCTGTCCAAGCAAATATGGAGCTTGAGTTCCAAAGGAACAAGGAGAGATTTGCTTTTCTTAAGTGGGGATCTAATGCTTTTCACAATATGCTTGTTGTTCCTCCAGGTTCTGGTATAGTGCATCAGGTATCGATACTTAAGATTTAACAGTATGTAGGTATCAATGGTTTTCGTACTTTTGTGCATTCAAGCTGTCTTTATATCACTGATTTATTGTTATTTTTAGGGTGATATATATTTCTATTTGTTTATGTGATATCTATATAAAAAAACAAAATCTATTTGTTTCTTGTTTCCTCTTTTGTTTTCTAGCCTATGCAAATATTCAAATGATTTAATTGCGTAATTTGTTGTGATACTATTTAGGTCAATCTTGAATATCTTGGACGAGTTGTTTTCAACACCGGTGGTATGCTCTACCCAGACAGTGTAGTTGGAACAGATTCCCATACAACCATGATTGATGGGTTAGGAGTTGCTGGTTGGGGAGTTGGAGGAATCGAAGCCGAGGCAACAATGCTTGGTCAGGTATTAATTTGTTGCAGAAACAGAGGGCTTTTTACTTCCATAGCTGTATCATAAGATGTAGTGCTGTTACCACGGAGTTCTGAAATTAGAAGTATAATTCGTTTGTTAAAATTATATTCTCTTAGGGGTCTAGGAGAAATAAAAATGAGTTGAAATGAAATCATAGGGGTGCATGTACACAGGTAGGTTAACTATACAGTATCTGTGAACTATAAATTATGGGACGTGGATGCATAACAAATTAATGGTTCAAGCAAACTTTTTAAACGTATGAAGCTTTCTAACTTGAAGAAAGTCACCACTTTGCTGCACTCTATGGCAAGACATTCTTCCGATAATGAGCTCATGTATGTTGAGATTCCAACTCTCATGTCAGTGTGTGCCTTTACTGTTGCTTCTGACTAGCTTAATTACTTGCCTTGTCTTGCCTTCCTAAAGTTCAACTACTTGCCTTGTCTTGCCTTCCTAAAGTTCCAACAAATGCAACTCCAATGTAAAGGGAGCCTACATGCTATATCTTGAGCTACGCTTCATCAACATGATCCTCATTCTCATCATTAACAATCCCCTTAAGCTCATGGTTCCCTATGTTCCCCTTTGTGCCTCACTCAAGTAGGGCCACACGCTAGTCAAGATTTACTCGGAGTTACATCATTCTGTAGTCATCTCATATTACATATTGGATACAATTCTTACTTGTCAGCATCTTGTCACAACTTACCAATTATATGGCATCACCCTGTGACTATATGACTTAAGCCAATGGATCTCTGTGGCAAGTTTAAAATTCATAACCAATCCACACGTGTGAGCACATCAGGCTCTTGGAGTGTTTGCCTTGATGATCTCTCCTTTGCATGGAGGAGTTTCCTCATAGCAACTATTATGTTGTGGTTTTCAGCGTTAAAGGATACTCAACTATTTCACTCCGACCCAACAGCTTCCTCAAGATTCCAATCTCTAGTAGCACTTCATATACACTCCTTTGGAAGCTTAGATTCGGCTTGTTGCCCTAGTGCCTCTATGGTTGTTCTTGATTAGTTCCTGAAGGTGACCAGGTGGCAACATGCCTTCCTTACAATAGACTTGGCTAGAAACACCTAAGTGAAGACTGAAGGGAATAGACTATTTTCAGCCAAGGAATAATAATACACATATCTCCATCCACTAAACTCCAGCGACTTGCCATTTTATCCTTGGACTTCTTATAAACTCGTTAATATCCTTAGTAATTCATGCAATCATTTTATATGCACTTCAATTTAATGTTGGTATCCCTCCTTAACAGCCAATGAGCATGGTGTTACCTGGAGTTGTTGGATTCAAGTTATCTGGCAAATTGAAAAATGGTGTCACGGCCACTGATTTGGTTTTAACAGTCACACAAATGCTAAGGAAGCATGGTGTTGTTGGGAAGTTTGTTGAATTTTATGGTAAGATTACATAACATGGGTTCATTTAAATTCTGTAGTTTTACAACGGAATGAGATACTGAATTTCATATCCTTGTGTCTAGGCGATGGTGTGGGTGAAATATCATTAGCTGACAGAGCCACCATTGCAAACATGTCTCCTGAGTATGGTGCTACAATGGGGTTCTTTCCCGTAGATCATGTCACTCTGCAATATCTCAAATTAACTGGGAGAAGTGATGATACTGTACGTACCTTTTGTAATGAATGTAAATGATTTCCCACATTATGCTGCTCTATGCTTTTGAACCTAATTACTCTCTACTCTATGCTAATTAGGTGGCAATGATAGAAGCATATTTACGTGCAAACAACATGTTTGTCGACTATAGTGAGGTTATTATTATTATTATTATCAGCACTTCATATTGTAATTTATCATAGTTTTGACACGGGACTCATGGCTTTATTTTCCTACCAATTCAGCCTCAACAAGAAAGAGTATACTCATCTTACTTGGACCTAAATCTGGCAGATGTTGAACCATGTATTTCAGGGCCAAAGAGGTGTGTGACGTGGCTTATACATTTACATCTATTTTTAATGTCACACATGTGATTAGTGGTCGCTAACTATTATTTTATCATTCTTTATAGACCTCATGATCGGGTACCTTTAAGAGAAATGAAGGTTGATTGGCGCTCATGCCTTGATAACAAAGTTGGATTCAAGGTGAGGATTCAACTTTGTCGACTTTAAAGTTATAATGCTTTTGGTTGTTGTTTCTCTAAGCTTCAGATGATATTTTTAAAGTGATGGGAGAATTTATTGGATTTTGACTACTATTACTCTCAAATATAATCTTTATATACCAGGCTTAAATTATTGCATGATCGTAATGTGTCTTATGGACAGGGTAATGACTTTAGAGCCCAGTTTGTTATTATAATACAAATCAACAGTAGATTATGCTCCATCTTGAATTAACATGCACGTTTCATGCAGGGATTTGCTGTGCCCAAGGAGGCACAAGAAAAAGTGGCCAAATTTTCATTCCATGGACAACCTGCTGAGCTTAAGCACGGCAGCGTCGTGATTGCTGCTATCACGAGCTGTACAAATACGTCAAACCCTAGTGTCATGCTTGGGGCAGCCCTTGTTGCCAAAAAAGCTTGCGAGCTTGGTTTACAGGTGGGTCATGTTCTGGTGAGTGGTCAATTGATTTGGTTTCTGTCAATGCTTACTTCTTAGATAAAATATGTCAGGTAAAACCATGGATTAAAACAAGCCTTGCTCCAGGCTCCGGAGTTGTTACGAAGTACTTGCAGAAGAGGTATAGCTCATAATTTTAGTTTTATGACCCAATATTTGTTTTGACATGCATATGTGCTTATGGATGTTTTGCAATGCAGTGGGCTACAAAAGTATTTAAATGAACAAGGCTTCCATATCGTGGGCTATGGTTGCACAACATGCATAGGAAATTCTGGGGATTTGGATGAATCAGTTGCTGCTGCTATATCAGAAAATGGTATGCCATAATCTTGTTCTTTGGTTCTCTCATTGATCTGGTAAACCTTGACAAAGTTTTACTTGATTGAATTCAGTAGAGGCACTGCCCGATGTTAATCATTTGTGTTAATGTGAAATTGATTGTTTTATAATATGAACGAGGTGGTGCTCTGCAGACATTGTTGCAGCTGCTGTACTTTCTGGGAACCGAAACTTTGAGGGCCGTGTCCATCCTTTTACTAGAGCGAACTACCTCGCTTCGCCCCCTTTGGTTGTTGCATATGCCCTTGCTGGCACGGTAAGTAAATACTTCCAACCATGTGTTCTAAGGAATATCTTGATAATTACACTACAGTTACAGTCATTTGAAAGCTTTTAACACTTGATTGGAAAAATTAGGATGAATCCATTAATACATAAATTGGCTAACTCATATTACAAAAATGAATTCAAGTGGCAAATTCCAAATTGTAAAGCATAAACAGGATACACCAAATAATTTGCTATAACTATTATGACGTACGTTCTATAATAAAAATGAGAAAATCTGAGAGTCGATGAGTAAAAATTATACGTGGGAGAGTTGTGTTAAAATAGGAAAGTGAAAGTGTTCCTTTTTTTTTTTTATTAATTGAGTGAGCAGATAGGGTTTGAAATACCACCTCAATCTTGGCGAACTAGCCTCTGTTTTCTTGGTCTTATAACTAATAATTTATTTATAATCTTTTACCGAGTCTCAGGTTAAGGTATAGCTGTTCTTTTTGTGTAGGTTGATATTGACTTCAATAAAGAGCCAATAGGTGTAGGCAAAGATGGCAAGGATGTCTATTTCAGGGATATATGGCCATCAACTGAAGAAATTGCAGAGGTATGCATGTACATTGCACTCAATGCCCATTAGCAGAAAGGTAATATTAAATGGTCAAGCAATATGAAAATTGTGTGTTGTAGGTGGTTCAATCCAGTGTATTGCCTGACATGTTCAAAAGTACATATGAAGCTATCACAAAGGGTAATGCCATGTGGAATCAGTTATCAGTACCAACTGCCAAGCTGTATTCATGGGACCCAAATTCTACTTACATTCACGACCCACCATATTTTAAAAATATGACTATGGATCCCCCTGGGCCGCATGGAGTAAAGGATGCCTACTGCTTGCTGAACTTCGGTGATAGTATCACAACAGATCACATCTCGCCTGCTGGAAGCATTCACAAGGATAGTCCAGCTGCCGGGTATCTTGTTGAGCGTGGGGTTGATCGCAAGGACTTCAACTCTTATGGGAGTCGCCGTGGTAATGATGAAATAATGGCAAGGGGAACTTTTGCCAATATTCGCCTTGTGAACAAGTTATTGAATGGGGAAGTTGGCCCGAAGACACTACATATTCCCACTGGAGAAAAGCTCTCTGTGTTTGATGCTGCAATGGTGATTTTCATGAACCTATATGAGAGCACTTTTGTTTGATGTTACACGTCTTGGTCAAAGTCATCTTTGAAGTATTTGTTTCCATTAGTATCAGTTTCTGTTAATTTCTTGATCTAATACTACAAGTTTCTGTTTGATCCTAATACTTTTCACCAATATGCAACTATCAGAGATACAAATCTGCCGGAGTTGACACTATTGTCTTGGCTGGAGCAGAGTACGGAAGCGGAAGTTCGCGAGATTGGGCTGCGAAGGGCCCAATGTTGTTGGTGAGTCTCTGTTCTGACTGTTTGTTTTAGTAGTTTTTCTTTCTTTTTGCGTTTGTGAAACTGTTATTCATCCTTCTCTTCATCGTTGAAAAAAAAAAAAATGAAATCTCTGAGGGTGATGTATTTATATTTATTTCACAACAGGGAGTTAAAGCAGTGATTGCTAAAAGCTTTGAAAGGATCCATCGCAGTAATCTTGTTGGAATGGGCATTGTTCCACTATGTTTCAAGTCTGGTGAGGATGCAGACACACTAGGATTGACGGGTCATGAGCGTTATACCATTGATCTTCCCAGCAACGTTAATGAGATCCGCCCGGGTCAAGATGTTACCATCCAGACTGACACTGGGAAATCTTTCACATGCACAGTCCGTTTTGATACTGAGGTGTGTTGCCGTTTGCCTTCCTATTTTTTTCCCATTCTACCATAGAAATGGAGTTCATACTTCTTCCCACTATATATAGATACATAATATACAAATTCAGTAACATATGAGAATTCTTAGCGACAAACACAAGCTTTTACTTTATCTTTGTATCTCTTTCTTTGACTAAAATGTTTGAACTCCGTTTTCCTTATTTTGCTCTTTGGGGGCCAATGTGAAATAATGGTAGTGCTCAAACACCATGGGATGAACATAACAGGAAACACGTATATGCATTTGATGGGTCACAAAATCTTATCTATACTCGTGCATATGTGTGTATCATACTGTTGGAAATTTTTTTACGTCTCTTATAAGGTTTTTGCCTATGAATCTGATTCAAAAGATTTACTTCTAACATGATATGGCATTTTCAGGTGGAGTTGGCTTATTTCAATCACGGAGGCATACTTCCATATGTTATTCGACAACTGAGCAAGCAATAAGGATTCACATTTTCTTAGCTGCCAGCAATTGGTGAGTTTCCTCAACTGCAATTGTGAAGAGAATAAAGGTTGCATTCTTAAATCCTTCTACAAGATGGAGATTATCATTATTGCTTCCTTGAACAAGGGAAGTAATTTTGGTTTGCCTACGCATGGAAGAGCGCATTCTTCTTTTGTAATAAAATTGTTCCCTCTATTGAGGTTAATTTATTAGTCATCAAATGATCGTCACTACCATAAAAATTTTGGTCAATTCCAGGTATCGAGTATTTTACAATTAACGTAAGAAATGAAGAATATGAAACTAACATTCAGTCGTGTTAAGTTTTTTCTGCCGTTCCCGTTACTATATTCTCATTTTTGGATTCAGTTTGCAACAATAAAAAATAATGTAAATGAATCAAGGAAATAATTCCAAATACTTCTTTGTGTTAATTATAGAGGTGCACATGGGTTGGGTTGGATCGATTTTCGGCCCAACCCAAATCCGAATAAAAATCGAATTGAATTGGGTTGGTCCCATTAGTCGGATAGGCAGGCAATTTGCTCGGGGAAAATTAAGCCCACTACCCCACTAAAACTAAGAGATTTGAATAATACATTTAAAACTAATCAGAACATTTACTCGCGTAATTAGTACAAGCAAAACCCAGAGCCTCAAATCAAAACCTCGATTCCTGAAAACTCTCAACCATCAGGGCAAAGCTTCTATACTCTACTCCCAAATTGTTTAGATGCTTGAAATGAAACATTCCAGGTGGTGGCCGTGAGCAAGAGCAAGGACGTTTCCTTCCCTCCCCAAGTCTATGATGTTGACCATCGCTGCTTCAACGAGAATTACGTCCAAGAACTCGCGAAGAAAGTCCCTTAGGTTCCCATCATAACCATAGACAATTTAACGTATTTTGTAGCTGAATTTTGATTTTTCCATGGGCTTCTTATGATTGAAGTGAATCGAAATATTTAGAGTTTTTTGTTTGGATTTGGAATAAAAAGTTTCGCAATGCAAGAGAGTACTTTTAAGGTTGATTTACAAGTTTGGGATTATGGGAGTTGTTAGAGTGAAGAGAGAGCCATGTTGATTATGCAATCAAGTGAATTGGCTTCTTTAAAAGGATATTTTTGTCTAGCTAATGTTCAAATAACATTTACATGACAGTAAAACTTTCTTACAATTTCATAATCTCTTTTCGTTCTTTCTCTTTCTCGTAAACCTTTTTGCATGTATAGAAGGATGTGCATTGAGTTGGTTGCTAACTGTTATCGGCGCAAGGTAGTGTCGTTTATTGACTGTCTAAAATTTGGATATACTACTCTAATCAATTGCAGCTACTGCCAGATGATATTGGGTGGCATTTTATTGAGAATCTGTAGAGCAATAGATTGAACTGATTATTTTTTTGACGGTTTATTCTTATCAAATAGAGCCTTTTTGGATTTGAGTACAAAGAAGTGAACTTTACTATCTTATGTTTTGAGATAGGTTTTGAAGAGTTAGCGGTGTTAGTTCTTGTAAATTGAGCTTCAGTGCAATTCATAGGATGATTTCGTAGGAGTCTTTTTATTTTATCTGTATTTAATAATCATGTGTCAAGAACTCTTACATTGATTTGGGAATGTGGACTTGATTATCCCTACAAAATTGAATTTTTTTTATTTGAAAAGTTAACTCTACTCTATACAATTGCATAGTTTTCTCTTTTTGAAGGTGTCCTTTTCCTTCAAGGACGTGTTCAATGATCGAGTAAGAATTTTATTGAGCAGAATAACTATAATATTAGCAAGAATAAATTTCTCAATGACTTTCTTCCATCCAAGATTGGTAGAACCGTAGAAGTTGGAAGTGGATTTAGGTGGTTGTGGGAGATGATAGGGCGTAGATCAGTTAGGTAATGCAGATCGATGGTGGTGTATGATCTCATACATGACTATCTGTAAAGGCTCTTTATTGAAGTAATTTTAATGTTTTAATTGGTGTTTAGTAACTTTTTTTTTATTTTTTTGAATTTCTATTACTTTTTTAAGTGCTTGTCAATTCTTTGAAATTTCTATCACTTTTTTTAGTGACAAACATAACTTTTTAATAATGCCATTTTTTAGTAAAAAAAGTGACACTAAATTGAATAATGTTATCTATCATTATGATGATGAAATATTGGTGATGTGACATTTTGTGTGGAATAAATGGAATTGGATGATTCAATTTTTATGAGAGAGGTGAGGAAAAAAAGAGAGAAATGTGATGGATAATATGTTGTCACATCACCGATGGTCCATTATCAAGATGATAAATAACATTACTCCATGAAACTGTGTAAAATTTAAAAGTGACACTTAATTTTACGCTGTATTTTTTAATTTCAAAATATATTTCATATGATTTCTGAAAAAAACTCTAATTTTAAGGATATTTTTATAAGTTCCCGTATGCTTACCCCTAGTTAATTATTTTCTATTATATTTCTGCTGCATCAAGAAACCGGTCTACCCTATGTACACACATAATTTTATTTTATTTTTTTCCTGGAAAAAAAATATATAAGTTCCCGTTTGCTCACTCCTAATTAATTATCTTTTATTATATCTCTGTTGCATCAAGAAACCGGTCTACCCTATGTACACACATAATTTTTTATTTTTTTCCCCTAATCAAGCTCCCTAGTAGAGGTTCAACTTGACTCAGCTGGGATCATATTCAATTTGACCATCATCGAGAACTTGATTGGAGTTTCAATTGCTCTGAAATTTTGTTTTTCCCATTGTCTGAGCAAAACTTCAAGGGGATGAAGTCACAACGTTGAACACAAATTTAAAAATTGTTGGCTCTTTAATTGTAAATTTTTAACTATTTACAGAAGGCAAATTCAAGACGAGAATTTCTAACGGTGTATTGGATTATTTCTACAAGAAGTCCTTCAGCTGCATATTTTTTTCACTGTGCAGCAAAAATTTAAATCATTGGGGACCTATTTGCACTTTTAATAAAAGGTCAAGGACCCAGATACAATTTTCTCCAATATTTTATGTTGGTTGACCTGTAAAACACCCCTTCAACTATTCAGTATTTTTCCTATTAGATCATATGGCTCGTTTCAAAACATTAATATTGGAATTCGATTGTTCATTTGAGTTTGTTGGATGGTGATCCTATATATATTGGATTATCTAGGTTCTATATTAAAATGTTGGATTATGCTACTTGTACATTAAAAATGTACATAAAGAATTACATAAAGATGGAAATTACATGAAATCAGATTTTTTTAGTTGCAATTTAAAAAATCAGATTTAAAATTTACTCATACACAAATCAGACGTTTCAAACTTTTAATATTAATAATAATATTATAAAATTAATTAATCCACATAGTTAGAGTATCTCCACGAGGCTCCCTATTTTTAAAGGGCATATTCTATCATTTGAAAAGCATCTATAAATTTAAAAAGTTA
>CAIGRK010075524.1:0-21939 GCA_903798315.1 Fraxinus greggii
TGCAATCATTGATATTTCAAAACCCAACAGTTTAAACTTAACAGTTCAAAGCTGCGTAAATTAATAAATTCACCGTTATATTTCATAAAAGATATGGAAGGTCAACTACGACGATACCATAACCATGCAGTAAAAAGTATACTATATATAGTCTGGGGAAAACAGCATCACAGAAACATGAACATAAAGAGCTAGATTTTATAAACAAATTTGAGAAACCAACTCAAAGGAAAAACACAATGTGCACACATAAGAAGATCAAAAGACAACTCTACTACAGGTCGTCCTCATGTGTTCGGAACACCCAAATATCATTACAAAGAAATTAATAAAAAATCATGCTACCTCTTCTATGAAACAGCGCACTTGGTCCCTCCACAAGTCGACAGAATAAACAAGTTCCTCTGCCCAAGTTTCAGTTTCATCTCCAAAACCCCAGATGATATTATCCCTATCCGATTCAAGTTCATCTCCACCATTGGATCGTAAAGTTGGATCTTCACATGGCAATGACATCCCCTGACCAAGAAAATCAATAGCCCAGGCTCTGAAATCACGACCAAGATCCTTTAGCTGCTTCTCATAATGAAAGGAGCCGACGCCAAAGCCAGGAAGGAAGAGCAAAGGAGGGGAGTGAACATTTTCTGAACCTGATTTTTCATAATGGACAGTCAGTTTAGGCTTCCATTCCCAGAAAGAGCTTCTAATTGGAGCTACATAATCACAGTTGGATTCATCTGGTAAACTACGAATCCAGACGTTAGACACTGATTTTCCCCTTCCAGTCACATTGTTCACACCTTCTTCCCCGCCAAGTACATAAGAGCTATAAGTTTCATCCGAGAGTCTTGAATTGACACGTTCATCTCTCTTAAGAACAACAACAGTTCTAGAAGGTTGACAATTGTTAAGTTTCGTAAAGCTAAAATGATGTGGATGAGAATATTGCATATACTTGCTATCAGATTTAATTGGAATGCTAAAGAACCTTGTTTCTCGTGGAAGCTGGAGTTGATGCAAGGTTGGGTTTTTCTTTACCACTTTTCTTCTAAAATTGACAATATAACAGCAGCTGCCAGCATCACAAGAAAGAACTTCCATCCCTGAAATTAGAAAGAAAAATGAATTATACAGCAATAACTATCTATATCCCGTAAAATACAGAGGCTGAAAAAGTTCTAAAGACATTGACTCAACCTTAATGTGAGAAACTAGCTCACAGTACTTCATTATTCAAAAACTGAAATTTACTGAACGAAAGAGCAACTCGCTTCTTCATTTTCTTTTCCATTTTATCCTCCTTATTTTCAAAAATTAATTAAATGAACTCACTCCTTAATATTCATAATTTCTTTTTTTTTCCCCTTAATTTTTTCAATATTCAAGAGAAGTCAATTTACAAGTTCTAAGCACCAAATTATGTACAATTTCGAAACACCACTTACTCCAGCCATGTTACCTGAACTTTCCAACTTATGCAGGCTTACATATGAATAAACAACTTACGAGCAAACCAAATAATTACTTCACCATTGATTTTGACATTTCTCTTTCAATAAGGAAGGTCTGCTGCTACTTTAACCAAGTCGACCGTAGCCCTCAACCTTCCATAATTAAATAACTTCTTGTTACTGTAGGATTGCACGATAATGGTATGTGCATAAATACAAATATACATTCACATATAATAAATCATAGATATGATATGCACCAGACCAGATGTGCAAGACATATCAAAGAAAGCTAATGTGCATAAACCTTTGCATTCCAAGGTTATTTGCTCCGACCACCTAGAGGGACAATTGTCTGGTCAACCAACATGCTCCCAGAACAACATTACCAATTGACCATGTGGCTAGTTGGTCATTTAACCTAACCCTCATAGCTCAACTTAGACCAATTAGACTGAAGTTCCGAAGAAACTCACCCTACCCAAATTAGTCCAACCAAACGACAACCTCATACTTGGTCTCAACAAGGATATTCAACCATACACTTTCCAAATCTAACCTAACAGAATCCTCTAACCAATTCAACCCATTTAATCATCTCTCTGGACATAAAGTTATATACGAAAATAGCCATAATTTTAGTAGAACCTCCATGTTTCAACATGGATCCAACCAACAGAGAACATACTCGAGCAAATGGGGAGGAAATACGTAACATCCCTACGCGAAAGTTTTGTATTAGTGGAAATTGTAGGCTAACAGAGTAATTTTGCAGTGTGTGATAGGAGAATTTTTTTTAAGTCTCTGTGTGGGTTAGGCACCACTGTTTAAAAAGCTAGGTAAAGTTTAAGTAACCATGCCGGTGTCACAACATACTTTGGCAAATAGTGGTCCGCATTAATCTTCTTGTACCAGTTCAGAGGATGATTAGCTGACCATCCTCGACTTCACCTGGACAAAGAGCCCCTTCTAACTATCTAGAGGAAGACTGGAAGACCATAAATGGCACCATTATACCTATTATAAAAGGAACTCCCTCCTATTCCCCAAGCATATGACAGGTTAAACATTCACAAATCCTCTTAACCCTCTGGATAGGAGCTTCAACCAGCCCATCCAGTGGATGACTACGTAATCATTTACAACTATCCGTCGACTATCCTTAAGACACTAGACCTATAGGATGAAGGGCTCCCTCTTACCTGTCAAGTACAAGACAGATTAACCATCTAAGGTATCACCAAACCCATTCGATGAAGAACTCCTGATAACACTGTTGGATGGAGTCACCGTCCACAACTCCACTCAACCCACTTGATGCAGAGCTCCTACCTACTTGTTAAGCGGATGACTCGCTAATCATCCCTGGCTTTACCAATCAAGCTGGATGAAGAGCTCCCTCTTACCATCTGGAAAATGTCAGGATAAACAGCTCCACTAGACCTTCTGAATGTGGAACTTTCTCCTACCTGCCTGAAAGATAATTACCTATCCATACAGAGATCCATGAAAACCATTTGATGAGGTATTCTCTCTTACCCATCCAGCTGATAATGGATTGATCATCCAAAACTATTCAACAAAAGACAATCCAAAGCTCCACCTCCCCTAACAGGTGAGGAGCTCCCTCTTCTGTCTAGTGAATCTTAATTCGATCATCCACAATGTCATGAGATGAGCAAGCCATCTACAGTTCCCACCAAAGTTGCCTAATCAGAAGCTCTATCCCACCTATCCAACCGATGATTGACTTACTATGTATAGCTCCAGTAGAAGAGCTGGATTCTAAGCTCCCTCCTACCGTCCAATGGATAACGTCCTCATCAGCCATAAATCAATGCAGAATAACCCAGAACTCAACTCAAATGTCTAGTCTAACTCCCTTCCCAATCCATACTGAAATAACAAGACAACTTCCTTAGCAAGACTTTATGATGAAGTCAATCAACTAAGCCACTCCACAGAGTAAAATGGAGCGGTGGAGAAATGAGGATGCTCGACCATCAACCATGTGTCGAAACATGTCCTACCAAGTATATATTAAGCTGTATAGCGGGGAAAAACTCCCTTACAGCATATGATATTCAACTCACAGTCTTGTTCAAATTTGGACAGTATTTGTTATGCTAGCATTGGTTGAGTAATCAGTTGAAGAAGAGCTCCCTAGATACAAGTTTTTCAGCTAAAATTCGAAGTAACTCACCCACTAACCAATAATCCTTACTAAAATTAACAAAATTTATCGAACCCAAATAAAATATATGGCATTCAGTGGACCAGATTTACCCAAAAAAAAAAAAATAAGAATAAATTGACTACTCCAAGAAATTAATAAACAGACAACGAAAGGTCCAAGATAAGGTTAATATTTTTTTCTTTTTCTTGGAGCTGGGTAATTTTAATAATTAATCATTAACAACAGATTCAATTTGAACATTTATACGCTACATATTTCATATACATGCATATATATAGCTCGAGTGTGTGTTGGCGGGAAATATACATATCTATTACCTTTAATTAGCAGGGCAAGATGTCATTGGATGCACCTCCGAGAGAGAATGGCTTCTGCTATTGAATAATAAAGGGACGCTCTCTCTTCTTTGCTTTGGTAGTATAAAGAACAGATATTCTACTAAACTCCAGAGAGAGAGAGAGAGAGAGAGTATTTTGGATGGCTGAGAAATACGATGAAATTGTTGTTTTCTGAAACACACAAAACAATTTATAAAAATTTTCTCCAGTATTAACTGCAATAACTGTCACTATCATGGTTGGCATCGATTTGGTTCCCCTTCTCCACTATTCCCTTCGGCCTTCTTTAATATATATAGATAAACAAGTCTGGTCATTGTTTTAACGTTGATAAATAAGGGTGAAAACGTACGTCCGAATGTATTTTCTAAGTTTTGAGCATTTTCAGGAGAATTTTAAGAACACTTGAAACATGGAAAAAGACGATAAAACAAAAAATTTAAATAAAAATATAAAATTCTAATTAGTAAAATTTTTAAAAATAAAATACAATAAAATAAATTCTAAAAACTAAAACTCTAAAAACATAAAAAATAAAAATTCTTAAAAAGGAAATTTTATTAATTTTTAGAAAAATAAAAATAAAAATAGTTCAAACCCTTAATTATTATTTACGTAATATTTTAAAACAATACATTTAAAATAAAAATATTCTTAGTCCACGTCATTAATTTTTATTTTCTATATTTTGAACTAAATGTATTATGTATTTTATTTTAATTTTGTAGTAAGAAAAATATTGTAAGATTCGCCAATTTTAAAATGTATATATCACTTGATATTATATTAATATAAACTTATTCTATTTTTATTGAATAATCAAATTTCATGAAATAAAATGTTATAAAATAATATTTTTTTTCAAAATTTCAAACGTATTTTTTAGTTTTTTTGTTTTGAAAAATAATTTTTATAAACTAAATATGTTTTAATTAATCCTAAAACAAACGCTCGGAATAGAAAATTGAAATTAAACTCAAAACTGAAATACAAACTAAACGAATCCTAAATGATTTGGCTCTTGCGACTATAGAAAGGTCCCAAGAGGATTTTGATATCCATCATAATATTTTTCCCTCATTGTGCACTGAATTATTTCTCGCTAAGAGAAAACTAGATCTTACTTTTAGGTTAAATCTGATGTCGGATGTAGAGATTAAAAACATGTCTTGAAAGTGATTAGAAACTGTTTAAATATAAATAAATAGAAATAAGTGATTAATGAGTAAATAGTACTTGTGAATCTCTTTAAATTTACGGATAAAAATTAATTTAAGTATTTATAAACATGATCCAAATATAGGTTCAAACGAATAAATACATGAATTAACCCAAATATAGCAGCATCGTTATTCATCTAGACACATACTATAGAAAGCAACGTGCAATTACGTAACCAATAAAGACTTCAAGCAATCAATGCTTGTTCGAGTATTATCCTATCCGTATCAATTGAAGGATTGGTTTTTCGAACTACACAAGACTAGTTTTTTTTTCTTAAAGCAAATGTCTTGCGTGTTTTTCTTCCTTAATCATGTATTGCTTTGTCCAATTTAGCATACCAAATACTTACAATTACAAGTATACCAACATTGGCTTCTCATAATCAAGGGCAAGAGAATGAACTCAAGAACATGTTTTTCTTTTACAACTTGGCACTAACACTGTCTTCTATGCTTATAATCGTCCACGTTAAGATTACTCGTTAACGATTGAATAAATGGATGGATTTACCCTATGAAACAAGAAATTTTGATCATGAAAGGATAATGTCTATCAATTGATGTTCATTCAATGAATCTGTTACGATGATATCATAGAGTAATAATATTCATCAACAATGATATTAACCATTAGTTTCGGTGGTAATTACACATGATTAATATAGATTAATTTAAACGTAAAATATTTAATTGAATATATAAAATGTAGGCACGTGACTTTACTTTTAAATGAATGACAAAAAGAAAAAGAATTCAGACGATCACTAAGCCCAAGAAGTTAAGATTCCTACTGTTTTTTTTTTATATAATTATTATTTTCTCTTAAAGTATCAAAAGCATCATTATTAATTATTATTAAAAAAATTCCACTATTATTATAAAAATTGTAATTTGCCTGAATAAATTAAATTATCTTGTCATCTTCACAGTTCACAGTCTCCCACTGGTTAAAGAAACCCATAATTCAGACAAAAATGGCGACCCAAACCCTAAGCCCACTCCACCACCCCCTCCAACAACTCAGACCCAGAACTGTAGGTACCCAGACCTTAACTCCAAAACTCAAATGTAACCGTATTATCATAACCTCAAAGCTCCGAGCGGCCGTGATCGGCGGAGGTCCTGCTGGATCCTCAGCCGCCGAGGCCTTGGCTACAGGCGGAATCGAGACATTTCTCTTTGAGCGCAGTCCCGAAGCCGCCAAGCCATGCGGCGGCGCCATTCCCCTCTGCATGCTCGATGAATTCTCCATCCCACATCACCTTATTGACCGGAAAGTTACCCACATGAAAATCATTTCTCCCTCGAATCTCACCGTTGATTTTGGCAAAACCCTGAAGTCCCACGAGTTCATCTCCATGCTCCGCCGTGAAGTACTGGATAATTTCCTCCGCCTCCGCGCCGAGAGTCGCGGCGCCAACCTTATCAAAGCCCTCGTCACTCATATTGACGTCCCAACCTCAAATAATTCGCCCTATATTATTCATTATATATTAAACAACACCCTAAACACCCTCGCCGTCGATGTGATTGTTGGGGCCGACGGCGCCAATAGCCGTGTGGCAAAAGCCATAAAAGCGGGGACATACAGATGCGCAATCGCCTTTCAAGAGAGGATCAAATTACCCGAGGAAAAAATGGCTTATTACGAAAATCTCGCCGAAATGTACGTTGGTAACGACGTATCACCCGATTTTTACGCCTGGGTTTTCCCCAAGTGCGACCACGTAGCTGTCGGCACCGGAACTGTGTGCTCAAAAGAGAACATCAAAATGCTACAGCGTGGTATCAGAGCAAGAGTGGACGCAAAAATCAAAGGTGGGACTATTATAAAAGTTGAGGCCCATCCAATACCCGAGCACCCACGTCCAATCCGGGTTCGTAACCGGGTTGCTCTAGTCGGAGACGCAGCAGGGTACGTGACAAAATGCTCCGGCGAGGGGATATATTTCGCAGCCAAGAGCGGACGAATGTGTGGGGAGGCGATCGTGAGAGCCTCGGAATTCGGTAACAGGATGATCAGTGAAGAGGATTTGAAAAGGGAGTATTTGAGAAAATGGGATGATGAGTATATTACTACGTTCAGATTCTTGGACTTGTTGCAGAAAGTGTTTTACGGGAGCAATGCTGGTAGGGAGGCATTGGTGGAACTGTGTGGCAATGAGTATGTGCAGAAGATGACATTCGAGAGCTATCTGTACAAGAAATTGGCAGATGGGAATAGGTGGGAGGATTTGAAGATGGTGATGAATACAATTGGTAGCTTGATTAGGTGTAATCTTGTTGGGAGGGAAATGGATGAATTTGATAAACGAATTCTTGCTCAAATCTAGATTGCCATGTTTGTATTATCTGGTAAAAGATTTCCTGCACAATTGTGTTGTTATCTTCTCCTTCTAGGATTGCTGGTTTATTGTAATCTGATTCATCAAACATAAGAAATCTTGAACTTGAAAACATGAGCAAAAAATTCATTCACGAGTGTTACATTTGTTATGGGGAAAATGATTATTAGAATTTCCAAATGCATTAAGACTACAGAATTTCCAAATCCATTACTTGTAGAAGACGAGAATCATCAATATCCCTCTGAGTTTTCGTCCGAAGAGAGAGAAGTTGATATGTCACTTCGAAGTTCGATCTTAAGGGCTCGTACATAGTAAAAGTGGTTATAGGTGCCGCTGAAGAACGTAAAAATGAAATTGCACCTAGCTGTTATGCGTTTTGCGCCATCCGGGTGGTCGAAGTCTTTGTGGAAACTTAAAATTCTATCCGACTTCGTATCTTTGTCTGGAAAGTGTTCCATGACGCTATCCTTTGTCGTACAAATGTGGTACGCTGAAAATTTAGGATTGACATCAGGTGTGGAAGATGTGGTCTGGAGGAAACTAGCTGCCATATTCTATTTAGTCGTGCTTTTGCGAGGATGACATGGAAACATGTTGGCTGGTGGAGGCACATCAAATTTGCAGCTAAGCTACCCAATGATATAGCATTTGTTGAACTACGTAAAGAGAACCGGAATCGCGAATTTGAGCAGATTTGTTGGGTCTCATGGCTGCTATGGAGAGACAGATACCAACTTCAACATGGGTGAAAAACAGTACCAGCAAAGTTAGTTGGAGAAAGGGCTGTAGCGCTATGTAATGAATTTGTCGAGGCAGGGTCTTGGAGAACTACTACAGCCCCAGCCACCACTACCAGTGCATCCAAGTGGAAGGCGGCAGATTATGAGAAGCTCAAATTGAATACTGATGTGGCTGTGCTTATCCATTGCCACTGTCGAAAGTGATTCTCTCCGGTTGTCACAGAGTTTTCGTTCAAATTTGACTTGGCACCAAATACCTCGGTTCTAAACGTGTTCTGTCTGCCTTAAAGAATTTGATTCTTTTTGTACATTTCTTTCCAATTCTATAAATTATTGTCTTTTAAGTTCTTCATATGCATATTCATATTCTGGTTGTATTCAAAAATCCATTACTGCCTATTGGCGTATTAAGATGAAAAACAAAAATGCAACTGAAATGTTGAATCCGTACTTGAACAAAATTAATTTGGCCGGTTAACACTTTAGATTTCTACGATAAACAATGTCATCATCTCTGAACATCATGAAGTTGACACAAAGAAACCTCGTTCATTTTCACTGTATGTAACATTATACACCTCCACTTGGGTAATGATCGGGAATAGTTATAGACTGAAACACAAATCAACCCTGGAAAATCTGCTTTGCTCAAGCCTATGCAAATCCTCCTATTTTCTATAAAGAGGCGAAATCGCCAGACACTTCTCTAGTTATATTGATAGAAAGAAAAAAGCAGAAATTATGCAGGAGAATCATGCTTCAATCATAAGGTCAGGGTCCATTACTGGAGGAGATAATGGTGGGACAGCCTCTTCATGGAAGGTTGTCATTTCTAGAGTTTTTCTAGCTGTTGCTAGAGACTCTCGGTTTCTACCAATCTTACGTGATGGATGTGATTGAGAGGCAATGGCCGAAGAGGAATTATTGCTGTCGATGGATGCTAAGAACTTGTCCTTTGAGAGAGTTCCTTGGGCAGCAGAAATCACTGAGCTAAATACCCCCGACTCCCTCAAACCTTGGACTATGGCCTGAAACAGGAGCAAGATACAACACTTTTAACATAAACAAAATCTAAAAACAGTAATAACGTGTTTGGTATGTTCGAATCAAACTGCACTAGGCCCATGTTTGGTTTAGCTAAAAATCAATTTTTTAATAGATTTCGATAGTAGTTGATAAAGTGCGTGAAGTGTGTGGTTGAACATGAGTCTGAAGAGAAATGAGTTTTAGAAAATGGAGACCAAATGAGGCTAGCCTACAAAAAAAAAAAAAAGGCTCAATATCTTATTAGTTGCAGTGTCCATCACTGTATACAAACATGATCTAAATGAAATGCCCATGGAGAGATCTTTGCAGCACAGAAGCGCTAGTTTTCATACAACCTGATAAAATCAAAGCTTACCATGGGAGCATAGATGCGCGTCAATATGCCCTTCCTTAATAATTTCAAATTGACGGTCTTATCAGTCCACACCACATGTTCACGATACCTGGAGTAGCAAGAAAAAATAAGAAAATATTTCAGCTATTAAATCAACACGTTAGTTTTATGAAAGTTTTACATCAGTAGAACCTCACACAGGTTTTTTTTTTCCTTCCACATAAATAAGTTGCAGAAAAAATAATGATATAAAAGTAACTAAAGTTATTTTAAGCAAATTGAATATTACCAGTTTAGCATCTCCTCCTCTGTGGCAGTAGAAGCGATTAGAAATGCCTGTGATTAAATCAAGATTACTTGTGAGCGTCGCCATAATTGAATAAGTTGTCACATTTTCTGACCTATATTGATATACACATGAAAAATAAGCTTTGCCTGCTTTATCATCTGTATCAAAAGGTTCAAAAGGATCAAGGCCAGTCCTAAAGAATCAAAACTGATGATAAGATAGAAAGGGATATAGAAAAAAGAAACGTTACTGAATATTAAGTCAAACTACCCGAACACTTGTGTAATATCATCTCTAATTGACGAAATTACAAATAAATAGCATCTATTATCGGGTAAATACAAGCATTATTATTAAAGGAAAATGTCAAGCGTACACTCTTTCTTTGACATTATTATAGACATTACGAGTGGTGTCAAAGTGTTGATTGGGTGAAAAAAAAAATCAAAATTTTAAACTGTCAAATGGTGTATTGCGACGTGGCAAAGTGTAAAAAATGATGTACGTGCATCATGATTGATTATTAAAACCCAACAATGTCTTAGCAAAACGCAAGAAGTTGATGCCGTTGATATAACTCTCTTAAATTTAAATAGGAGAAAAAAGCCTCTGGAATTCTAGGATATAAGTTATCACTAGCTATCTACCACATAGAATAGAACCAGCTTCCAGGAATCGAGATGAACAATCAGATTAAATTCAAGGTTTGACAAGAAAGGTGGAAACATAGATTATTTTCATGCTTTTGAAATCCCCTTTCATTATGACGGAATGCATCACTGTTATTGGCTTATTGCTTTAAATCACTTCATTTTAGTTACAACTTATAGTGGCAATCATGAAAAGATATAATCAAAAGCAGTCAAAAGACTTGGACAGGATATACCGAGTGTGGAAAAAAGTTCAAGACATGTAAAAATTGCAGCTAAAACTTCTCCATTATCTGTTTATTGTCTAGCAGCAGTCCACGGAGCGCATCAGGCCATCAGCAGGTGCTATTATGGTACAAATAGTATCCAACCACATAAAAGAAAAAAAGAAGTAACAATCTAAATTACAGCTTTGTACTCCGAGTGATTACATGTTGGCTTCCATCTATGAAAAAGCTTCTAGATGCCTAGATCTTTTATGGTCTGAAAGCTGAAGATTGGGAAGTGATTCATTTGGACAGTGCTCGTAATTCAACTAAATGACAAGGCAATTCAAGTTTAAAAAAATACTAATCATCAACGCATAGCATGATGGATTGCGACTAGTGGAAGAAGCCTGTTAAAGTTAAAGCTGTATATACATGTTTATGGAAGGACTTGGGTAGAAACATTATGACAAGGGAAGAGAAAGGAAAAAAACAAGAAGCAGCAGGAAGAAAGAGAATCCTTTAACTTGGAAAAATTAAGAGCGGCTAAGCACTATTTCAACTTTTGTCTCTAAAAATAGGAAAAAATGCTTCACGCCAAATATTGGCACAGACCTGTTTCTTCTTCTATATTGTTGAAAAAATAAAGTTAAAATGTGACCAATTTGAAGTAAGAGACCATTCTAGGTTTAAATTGCTTTTGATTTATCAGCAGCATGTCGCTTTCTTTCATCAGTAATAATCATACATTAATTCCGTTTATTAATTCAGCTGTTATTTCTTGATATTTAGCTGCTAATGTAAAATCAGACAGAAATCAATCAGAAGCATGATTTCCTAATCTTACTCAAGGATTGTATGAGAACTAATAAGCTTGCAAATCTCTTTAAGAATATGCATGCAAGTTTCACTCGATGAGAGGCTGTTGCCCACATAATTCAGCTGTACTGATTAAAGACTTCTCCAGAAATAGCATAACCAACTATAGAGGGTCAAAAACCAAGTGCAAAAAACTCACAGCTCTATCGAATTCCAACATAAAGCATCGCTTAACATCCTCCTTTGTTGGTTTGCAACCACATCGATCCCTCCTAGAAGTCAAGTCAGAGAACTTGGAATATGTGTAATGTAAGATAGCAGCCTCTTCCAACTTGATCTCACTGTCAAAAGTTACATAGAAATAAACAGTAGAAGCCTATAAAGAAATACAGTCATGTGGAAGAGCTAAAGTTGATAAAAAAAAGGAAAAGAAAAGATGGATAAGCAAAATTGATCCTTCACATAAGATGTGGAATGGATAAGATACTTAATAAGAAGGTATGGCAATAAGTGTAAGTATTAAGATAATAACATACTTTGGAGTTTTCATATAATTGTGCCATCTGTGTGCACCATTGGGGCGAAGATGGTCTTGAACTCGAGCAGCTGATTTCCCATTTCCATAAGTCAAAAAGTAGTTTGGATTACCACGGACTGATTCTTTATACATGCCAAAATATGTATCTTTTGGTAAATGGTCATAGTTCTTCTTGAACAATGATACCTATTAGACAGATTCAACAGAGGAAAAGTAATCCAAATGTAGTACATCAATAATCAGGTTCGTGAACATATTATGGCATGAAGAGGCTTTCAGGCAACAAAAAAAAATCATTTTAAAGTTTGTCAAGATCAAATTAAGCAATTGCTTGTTCTGAATGCATCTCTGGAAAATCAAACAGCTGCAACTATCTGTTAGGTGAATGATAACATATTGTTTTATGTGCTACTATGCATATATATAAAATAATTTCAGGACAAATTTTGTGCACTATAGTTTATATTCCTACATCCTCCACACATCCAAGAACTTGTAAGATCAATTGCCAATCAAAGATGATATAACTTCAAGAGTAAAAATATAAGTAAACCAAAAGAATGCAAGGATTACCTCTGTAAAAGGATCCTTGATGTCGTCTCGTTCAACACTGCTCTCCTGAAGAAGAAAAATAGAGTTGTGAAATTTGACCAAGATTATTGATGTCGAGTTGTGCTTTTTCAAATGTCTGGTTAAGTTATATTTTACTTTTTTCAATTATTCAACTGCGATGGAATTAACATTTAGTACACAAGCACAGATATTAATAGATCTCATACACATAAACAAAACATGTGCCATATCACTTACATAATTGGGGAAGACAACCATGTCCACACTCCCAGGAACTTCAAGCAGTATTTGTCTCAAAGAATACTCCTGTGCACCAGCTGGATGTATCATTTCATCAGTGTCTACATGAATTATCCAGTCCATGCCAGCATCCTAGCATTATAATAAGTAAAACTTTCATTCTCTCTAAGTAGAAATGATGTTAAACTTCTCCAACGCTCAATAATGAACTGCCATACCCTAGCCATGGCAATTGCCATTTCCATATTAAGAGATTGTTTCACGAAGAGTTCGTAATTGCAAGGCTTGTAAAAGAAACTCGACAACCATGTTTCATTCCAGATGCGGCTGAAGCAACATGAGACAAGGGTACTAGTATGAGAAAGCTGATCACTAATACATGGATGGGATTTGACAAGGGTTTATACGGGATTACAGAAATGTTCCAAGAGAATAACCCTATTAAATCCCATGCTGTTTGGCAAATAGATGTGCTACATATATGATTGGCAAGATGCAAAAATCACTTACCTCTTTGCTTGTTGCTCTTCCAGCTCTTGGGTTCTGTATATTACTTTCACTCCCTGCAAAAGGATAAGAAGATTTTTTTGCTTATTGATTTAGAAACTACATCTGTGTGAAGTGGAAGTTAGCACAAGTTGGCAAGATACTTACTAATCCAGTTCCTGCCTACCCCTACTGAAATGATTCCAGAAGGGTGTAAAATAGATGAGGTAAATTTCAAAAGTGGGCAGAAACCTGGAATTTGGCAGTTTATCTACCATAGAAAAAAATTATAGTAGAACCTAATTCACTAATGATGTTCAGATAGACAAAACAATGACGACTCTTGTCCCACTCCAGTAGATACATACTTGAAGTCGCCTAAGATTGTTTAAGAACGGACAAAGGGAGCTCCAGACACTGTTTTGTCCCGCACGCTAGCTTGCAGCATCAAATCACACCCTAAAAGGCATTTAGTACTGAGTGCCTGTTTGTGTTTCATCATAAGTTCCTTAAAATTTAAAAGTCAGAGTCAAACTTTAATTTAACAACACATTTGGTAGGACCACAACTACTACCCACTTATCCCCCCTCATTATATCACAATAATTTTAGCAACCTATAATGAAACCCAAACAAGCACCAAGTGAATTCAATCTCTGTTCTCCTAAATGATTAGCAGAATGAACTGGCTGCAGGATAACCATTTTCACTCAACCACAAAATGAAAGCTAAATTACTTCTAAATCTGTGTTTTCGAGAGGAAAAAACAGGTTTTTACATTGAAAACAAAGTGTTGCGGACGAACCCTTCAAAACATTTTGTTTGAATACAAGAGCCTTTTGAAAAGACCACAACAGCTTAGGGCCAGAGATTAGATCTGCCTTTAAGGCTAATGTCATCCAAAGACCATTAAACCATAATGAATCTCATAGTCTATTTTAGAATAAAATAGCACATTGTCAGTTTATATCAACTAACTACTTTTATATGGTTATTGAAAATGTATATTATACACATATCACACAACATAGTTTATTCAGTTGACCAGAAATCAATCTAAACATCTTTCTGTTCCATACCACTCTACAATTCCCTTGAAGACCATTACAGTTTGCAGGTATGTTTTTTCTTTCCTTTTAAGGTAAATATAGTATTTTATGACATAGTATTTCAGTACACTGTGTTGCAAATCCAAAGTGACCATATCGCCCTTAGAAAAAGTAATTACTTCGTCAAAAGAGTGGATGAAAAGTATAGACAGGAAAAAACTCACAGGAATGGATTCAAGGACTTTGGAGACAGCAGGTGATGCAGCCTTCCCTTCAACAAAAAGAAAAAAGGTTGATACCCCAATAACTTTATGATAGAACATCCATGGCAGTATCTGATCTAAGCCAGCTGATGTACTTGTCGTAATACATATCTGCAGATAATGAAGAAAAGAATTTAATAGTTTGATTTAGACAGGCAGTGTACTTAATAGGGATTAGGATATAATTTGATCATGGGATTGGGATGCCAAGAATTTAGGTCTAAATTTGAAGTAAAATTTAATGTCTAAATATATCCAGGTAGAGAGATTTGAATCTATAAAATAATTGTTGAAAGATTTGTTTCCCTACGATCAACTCTTATTATGGAGTAAATATATTGGCCAACATTATAATTATGCAATGAACTTGCAATAAAAACTCCATATAATGTTATATAAGACATTGAGCATAAACTTCATATAATAACATACCAATGTTACTGTTCCTAACTGCTATTCTGAATCCGTTAGTCATCAGATCTTCAAACACTACCATGTTTCAAGCATAATCTTCATTTAATGTTATAAAAGATAAAATAACATGAGAAACATCTAGGACCATAGACTCAGGCCAGAAGGTAAACATCAAATTTCAACGGTTTAAGGAGGTTCTAATACCAGGGATTCTAAGGTATTATAGTCGAGGCCTTAGTTTTGAAACATCTCTATTTCCACATTACTGGAAAATAAATTTAAACTCTTTTGTTGGATTTCCATCTAATTACTGGATGTAGCTTTTTTCCCAAAAATTACGCCTCCTATTCATTCAAAAGAATGCAGTGGTCTTGCAATTTTCAGCTTTAAATATACAAGAAAAGACAAAATATGAACAAACAAAACCAATTTATCCAATAAAACAGTAAGTTACCAACTAAATCAAAACTTCGTCGATCCCCATACTTTCCAATATCAAGATGATCAATTCCCCGAAATTCAAAACCCAACTTAAATTACAAAAACAAGCAAAACCCATTTGATATCAACCTAAAAATCAGATCATCCACAAACAAACAAACAAACAAACAAAAAAGAAAAATGATTAAAAAAAAAAACCTTGGGCTTAAGATCGGAGTCAAACTTGAACTTCCAGTCCCTGTAATAAGGAAATGACAATGCATTGGAGTGTCCTAAGAGCATAGAGCAATCAGAAGAAGAAGAGTGGCCAACAGTGGCTAAAGGAGAGGTATCCATGCCAGGGAACTTGGTGTGGGAGTCATCAGGGGACCATCGGGAGATGGGATCATCTACGATACCTCCGCCGCGCCACTGGAGTACGAAGGCGAAGAGCGCTAATGAGAGGGGGAGGAGGGTCAGTAGGAGGAGGATTTTGGCGGTGAAAAAGTGGTAGTTGCTGTTGGAGGACAGTGGTTGGGACCTCAAAGAGGTGTGCATACCCGCCATTTGGAGGTTCAGGGTGGCCAAGTTGGTGGGGGTGAGGTAGAGTTCCTTGGACTATTGTGTAAAATGGGAGTTTATATGCTTTGCTTGTTTCGCTTACATTTTATTATTATTAAAAAAATCGAAAACATTAATTAATTATATAATTATTACTCATTTATTATTAACATATTTCGTGAATTTAAACATTATCACGATAATCAAATATTAAGGTCAAGTCAAACATTTAAAAGTAAAAAGTCAAACATTAATTTTAATTATAAATATTCACACATCTCGTGAATTTATTACACTTTTTCATTATGGTAACATTATAAATTTTTTTTTTTCCAAATAAACACCTATCTTGACCATTTGCATATATTAAAGTTAAGTAAAAAATCGTACATTAATTTTAATCATACATTTACAACTGTTACACATTTATTATTCATACATATTAAGGGCGTCTTCGGTAGAAATTAAAAGTCAACTAAAATTGAAAATATAACCGTTATTGGATCTCATTCATCTAATAAAAGTCAACAATAACGGCTAAATTTTCACTTTTAATCTAATTTTAATCTCTACCGAATACAGCCTAAAACTTGTTACTTTTTTTCATTACAATAACACTATAATTTTTCCCAAACAAACACCTATCTTGTAAATTTGCATATATTAAAATTTATTTTAGCAAAGTATTAATAATGACGTTTTAGACTATTAGATTTGTGCCAAAAGTTTTGGGGTTAGATATGAATTTCAAGCTTATCAGGAAAATGAGATGAAAATTGGAAAATCAATTGTTATTTAAAATAAATGAGAAGGTAAGAATGAGAATATATGTCAATGATGACTCGTATAGTTTTGAAGGCAGTTACACGAAATAGTTTCGTCAGATCAGATTTAACTAAGAAAATTGGAAATCGATCGTAAGCTAGCTACTTATAAGTCGAAAATCAATTTATATAATTTAAGAGTTGGTCGGCTCGAAAACCAATCTATTCGGGTTGAGAGTTAGCGGAATAATTCGGGATGGAGTGAGAACAATAATTGTATCATACACCAAGAAAACGATGGGATTACGTTCAATTGAGGAGCGGAAGCATTGGCAACGAGAGATGACCTATTTTTTGCAAAGGAGAATTGATTCCAGATTGCTATAATTTGCTATTGTAAACGTGACACCCTCCGTCCTCCATGTAGTACAAAGTCTCGAGGAAGACTTTCGATTTGTTTCGAACCCGTGTATCTTCATTTGCTAATGTAAATTGTGGTTCAATCCTAACATGACACGTGGAAGCTTGTAGAAGAAATGGTCATTATATAATAGATCATAGACTATATAATCATCATTGTGACCTAACATAGAAGGATTATGATAAATAGATTCACACATAAATTATATATTTATATAATTTATAATAAATATATAATTTAGAAGGATTGATGAAATGTGTGGTTGAAAAGCTATGCGTTCTATGAAATATGTTGTTAAAATGAATTGTTGACTTTGATTTACATTAAAATTTATATTTTAATCCATACCAAATAAATGTTTAGTGTCTTTTATGTTTAAACTTTAGCACCGGTTTGTCAACCATTAAAATCAAACTTTTCTTGTTTTTTTAAATTCATTTTCAATCATATATTTACATAATAAAATATTTTTCACGTAAACTCAAAAAATTTCCCTATTTTTTAACCACGCATTTTTTAAAAAATCATTATTTCAAAACTCAGTTTTCAAAAAAAAAAAAAGGGAAAAGGAAAAGAAAAAAAAAAACCTCTTTTTAGCCCTTATTTGACAAATTTTTTTTTTGGAAAGAATGAATTTTTGAATAGTAAATTTTGGGAGAGTGTGTGATTAAAAAGTAAGAAGAAGTTTTGGATTTATGTAAATAATATTTTATTGTGAGAATGTGTAGTTAAAAATGAGCATTAGAAAAAAAATGAGAAAGAATATTTGTCAAATAGGGCTTAGTGGCTACCAAATAGAGGCTTAATCCTTACATATTAGATAATCCTATGATNAAAGGAAAAGAAAAAAAAAAACCTCTTTTTAGCCCTTATTTGACAAATTTTTTTTTTTGGAAAGAATGAATTTTTGAATAGTAAATTTTGGGAGAGTGTGTGATTAAAAAGTAAGAAGAAGTTTTGGATTTATGTAAATAATATTTTATTGTGAGAATGTGTAGTTAAAAATGAGCATTAGAAAAAAAATGAGAAAGAATATTTGTCAAATAGGGCTTAGTGGCTACCAAATAGAGGCTTAATCCTTACATATTAGATAATCCTATGATATATGTTCTATTATGCGTTTCTTTCCTATTATTTATCATGGATTAATAGCAAAGAAGCCCTGAAAACTTTTTCATTTGCAATATATACCTACCTATTGGAAATTACAGAAAATCTACCTAATTGAAACCTTCTGTATGCAAAACCTCCTATCATCAACATCTGTCAAATTTACCATTAAAAGAGTAAAAATGTCAAAATTAAAAAAAGAATAATTACAATTTCAATACCCAAACGTTTTATTTTTTTACATATTAACTCCAATTTTTTTATATGTGCCACTTACAATCCCAAATCTTTAAAAATTTATTTCCCACCCCACTTCATCTTCTTCCTCCCAAAAAAAAAAAAAAAGAAAAAAAAAATGTCTTATGGACTCAATTTAACAAGGTTTCAAATTCTTTGATGATGCTTGATCTCTTTCCAAAACAAGCCGTAGATCAACTAGGGACTAAAGGTCTTTCTGGATCAGCAGAGAAAAGTTACTACATGGAATAGTGGTCATGAAGTTTTTCTCCATTGGCTAGTACAGAAAGCTTCTTTACATGGTAGCACTGATAGGCAAAAAGTTTTTTTGCTGAGGCTAGATTGAGAGCAACAATCTTGAGATCAGGGAATAAAATGAAAACTGCTATAAATCACTACTTTGTCATCTAATTGCTACAATAATTGGTGCAGGGAAGTATAACATGACCGTGAAAGTTT
Source organism: Fraxinus greggii (assembly GCA_903798315.1). Lineage (NCBI taxonomy): Eukaryota > Viridiplantae > Streptophyta > Magnoliopsida > Lamiales > Oleaceae > Fraxinus > Fraxinus greggii. The sequence goes on from CAIGRK010075524.1 coordinate 19,178, forward strand.
ACACTGCAAAATTCTATGATTGGCTACAAGATTACAATTTCTATGGAACATAGATGTAATGATGCTATGTACAACGTATGAACCTGAAAGCCAACTCGTATGAACATAGAAATTTTTTCACTTCACTTTCGAAACCAACTCGTTATCGAGAAACTCCCTCACCTTCGCCATCTCTGACTCCCAATTCACGGCCTCCGATTCACTCATTCCCTTGAAAACCGCTAGCGAATCAATTGAAAAAACCCCTTCCCCTTTTCGGGGAGACATTTTCCCCAGTAGTCAACTGCTCAATTAAAGGAAATTCATGCCTAATCCCTTCCAAAAACCCCCAAAACATCTTTTATGACACTTTCTCCCAAACCCTCACCGAGCTTCAAAAGGGTAACCGAATGGCGGACCCAGGCGAAACTGTGAAATCAGGCCTCAAAATGGTTTTTTGGATTTTATATTTTTGGAGAAGAAGAAGAAGAGGTGGGGTGGGGTGGAAAATAATTTTTTAAAGATTTGGAATTATAGGTGGCACATAAAAAAATTAAATTTAACATGTAAAAGAATAAAAAGTTTGGATACTAAAATTGTAATTATTCAATTTTAAACAAGGATTCTCTGTGATTTCCAATAATGCTTTTGTGCTTCTTGTTCAAGGTTAATTACTTATATGTGTAGTACACCAGATATTGATAGCAATGGGTTTTTTCGCACAAAATGTTTCAAACGGGGTTTTTTTTGCGATTTTTAATAGGTAGGGGGCATGTCGAAAATGGAAACGTTTATAAAGGGTTGTTTGCTATTAATCCTATTTATCATTATCTAGTTAATATTAATTAGCTTTCATTTATAAAAATGATGTCGATAATAACTAATGACGCTAACTAGCTAGCAATTTAAACTTCTTTCTCGTTGTAATACACATAAGTAATTAACCTTGAACAAGAAGCACAAAAGCCTTCGTGCAAGTCGAGTTGTCTTAATATTTACGAGCAATAAATAGGCAAGTCGAGTAGTCTTATTAATTACGCAATTGATTTTGTACATGTGTAATAAATTAAGCTCCCGTTTAGTGCATGTTAAAGTCAGATTTTTAGCAAACTTTGATAAAAACTGATAAAATGTGGTTGAAAAGTTGTGAATCCTATAAAATATGCAGTTAAAATTAATTATTGACTTTTACTTTAATAAAAATTTAAATTTTTATTAAACGAGGACTAAACAAGATAATAATTAAAAAAGAAGAAAGAAAAAACATGTGATAAAACTAACCTATTGCCCATGCCAAATTCTACGTGTTAAAGCTATGATTATATTTGGTGGATATTAAAATCAAATTTTTAATAGATCTTGATAAAAGTTGATGAAATGTGTGATTGAAAAATTGTAGAACTCGTGAAATATATGGTTAAAATTAATTATTGAGTTTGACTTTGAATCTCAATCCGGATATGGTTTACACACACACTAAAATTAGGGTCAAGTATATCTCACTCTATTCCCTAAACATTCCAAAGCATTAATATCTCGCCCCCCTCGTCCGCTACGCACAAACCCAGTCTAGTTGGAAAACAACAGATGACTCCTACCCACTCATTTCAGAAATCATAATAGTACCCACCACCCCACCCCACCCCCACTAGCCTACCCAACCTCGTCCTCTATCTCTAAAATCCATAATCAAACTTTCAAGAAAACAGTTTTGCTATACCACTAGCATATTCAATTGCTTCACACTTTACTCCGACCAGATACATTTTCAGTCTCTCTCTATAAGCACAACTTGTATTCTTTCTCTCCCTTTTCTTAGCCTTTTTTCTCTTTATTGCTTTCTTGCGCTTCGCCTTCTATAGTTAATAAACTTTTTTTCACCGTTCTCTCTCCGGTGAGGATCCTGCGAAAATGTCACTGGACATGACCGGTGCCGAACGTGTTTGTTACGTTCACTGCAACTTCTGCAACACAATTCTCGCGGTATAATACTTTAATTCTTTCAATTTCCTTAAGATCTTTAAAGTACATGATTTTATCAAATTTCATGCTTAATTTTAAAGGTGGTGATCCATGTGATATATATCCAACGTTTAAAGGAATTTGTTTATTTTGTTTTCTTGTATTTTTTCGATTTTTTCCCCAAAAGTTTGGCAACAGCAAGTGGAAAAGGTTATCTCCTAAGATTGCTTTTCTAAGTGGAATGCAAGTGGTGAATTATTGATTTTTGTACTTCTCCCAAACAGAATACTATGATATTTTATGTCGATTTTTCAATGAATTTATGGTGAAAACATTTAGATATGAAAGGAAAGTAAGGGTTCCATTTGTGCTTGCTGAAAAGGAATTAAATTAGTTTGTTTTCTCATCAATTTTTGTTTTTTCTTCTTATACTTTCTCACATAAACTTGATGAGCAAAAAGAAAGAGGGAAATTTTTTGCAACTTCAAAGAACTTTCGCACGAACCAAGAGCTTGAAATCTGAAATCCCAGGAAGAAAAATCAAGATCCTGTGTACTCAGAAGGCTTCAGAATCCTAATGATCTACAAAAATAGCATGAATCTTAGTGTGTTCAAACTGATTGGATCCCTACTTTGTGCAGTAATATTTACAGGGATTTGAGCCTAAGTTTAAGGCAGCTATGCCTCTGATTCTTAGGACCCTAAGTTTCATGACTTGTCCAAGACTTGATTGATGAATATCTGATGCCGTTTTGTGCTTTTACACTTTTCTACAATTCATTTTTCATTTTCATACTTCTGCTACTCACTAATAATTGTAC
>CAIGRK010075579.1:0-10653 GCA_903798315.1 Fraxinus greggii
TAAGCTATAAGATCGGCTTGAGCTACATCCCCATGTTAGGACTGCTAATGAGTCTATCTAACTGATTTCTTACCTCTACTCCCTTCTCTATCAGGAGTAACTTGTGGTTGAGGCGATACATCATGGAGCTTACGAGTCTTACCACCACGAGCCATGACCTCCAACTACAAAATATGCATGATATGTTGAGAAAGAAATCAAAATAGGTAATGCAAGCTGACTCTATCAACAACATGCTCTGATACCAACTGACACGACCCGTCCCAAGTCACCATCGGCTCACGACACGTGTCGGGTCCATTATGGTGACTTGGGACGGGTCGTGTCAGTGTGTTTGCGGGATGAGACCGTCGGTGTAGATGGTGGTTTCCGACGGCTATGGTGTCAGGAGGGTGATGGAATGAGTTGAAGAAGCCAGTGGTTTCATAGGGGTGAAGTGAATATTTTTTTTTTTAGTTTTTATTTTTCAAGAATTATTTATTTATGACTCATTTATAATTTTTTGAAAATTTTTGAACCATAATTATTATTTTTTCTTTGTTCTTCTTTTATTTTATTTTATTTAAATATGAGTACATATTCGTTATTTCATAATTTTTTTCCCGTTTAGAAAATAGAAGACACGGGATATTTCACACTAAACATTTCAAATATGTACGTTTGTGCTATTTCCTAAGGGCGGGGTAACTTTGACAATTTGGCCAATAGATAAGAGATATTTGTCAGTTTAGCCTTTAAAAAATATAAATAAATCTTTAAAATACATTATCCATGAACAATCCAAGTCTATCCTGTGAGTAAAAGCTGGGGCCCGGCAATTCTCTGAGGTGCTACAAATCCATAGCACGTGTTATTATCGAGCACGCAGACTTCTTTAGAAACACATTGGTCGATAAAACGTATACATACATGATATATGTATATATATTAATGGACGGATAGATACAGACGCAGAAACTCACAAAGGAGCGAAAATCTGTGAGAAAATTGTTTGTAAATGGAGGGACAGAAGAAGAAGGTGATGGTGGCGATTGACGAGAGTGAATGCGGTCTTTATGCACTAGAATGGACCCTTCAAAAACTTCACGATTCACTACTCAATTCAGAACTTGTGCTTTTCACTGTACAGCCCATAGTTGATTATGGGTATTTCTATGCTGCTTCTTTTGGTGTTACTCGTAAGCTCCCTTTATTTTTTAATTTTTGTTTCATACTCCCTATTCACTGTCTTGATTGGTTGTTGTAATTATGTCAAGTACCTCTAATGTTTTCAATCTAGGCTAGATTTTATTTTATCAAACAAATTGGAAGGATTATTGAATATAATTGTCACTGTAGGACTGAAGCTGTATTTTTGTGTGTTGCAGCTCCAGAATTCTTAAAAATCATCCAGGAAAATCAAAAGAAAACCGCCACTGCTCTTTTGGATAGAGCCAAGGACATCTGCAGAGACCACGGGGTATGATACTTTATTTGTGAACATCTGCTGGTGATACTTTATCCCTAGCCTTTTTTTATCTATCATTTTCCCCCGCAAATGAAATGTGAGCAGCAGATTACCAATATATAAGAAGTTACTTTCTGTGAATAAAGTAATAAATTAAATAAATACAATAGACAATTACAGAATTTGTGACTGAGAAGTGGTGAAATTTATATGAAATACTCCATAAAATTTGTCGAAAACCATTTAAAACCAAATGGCATGGCTCTAAATGGAGAGATCATTTAAGCTTACATATGAAGCGTTATTGTAATAAACTTATGCAGCAATTTTTGTTCATTTTGTGATGCTTTATTCCTGCTTCAAATGGCTTTATAACTAGAAGCGACCCATTTAGACCTCTGCATGTTTTATTAAGGTTAAAATAGTTAATATTTTTTGTGCGATGCATTTTTTCAGTAGTTGTAGATCTATAGAAAGTATGATGGCGGAATGGTCGCTGTTTTTATTTTGATTGTTGAGTTACACAAAAAAGCTAGTTTTTGCATTTTTGTGGAACGAACCACCTCAAGCTGATAAAGACATGAAATTTCATGTTAAATTTATTTATATAAATTTTGTCATTCACGAGCCCCTTGCGTGTCCCCATTTTTCAAAGATGGGTGGTCGTGAAGCATGGAACCATTATTTTTTGTTTGCGTTAATGCTATATTGAATCACCGCACCTAAAAGCTTACACCGGTAAAGAGGAGAGAAATTTATTCATTTTAAATTTTGTCTTCAACAAATTAATGATAGATGCTAGTGTCTGCATTTCTTATTGTTGTATTGTGTGTGGAAATAATGATGAACTAAATGGAATCAACAAAGAGGGAAAATACAAAGATTTAAGTGGTTCAACGGTAGACCTACGTTCGTGAGAGCGTAGCGGCTATGATTTTATTATATGAAAATAATAGGATTACAAATTTAATTGGTTCAACGGTAGACCTTCATCCACGAGAGCGAAGCGGCTATGATTTTTTTATATGAAAATAATAGGATTATAACATATATATTTACTAACTCTAGTCCGCACAAGATACTAGGGGAAAACCCAAAAATACCAATGTGTCATATCTTGCGGACGATGACCCGCACCCTTAACCTATTAAGTATTCATGGAAAACTAAAGGTAAATTACAAGCCCCGAAAAGGACGATGCTGTTGTTCCGTTTGGTGCGTTCCACTCCGACATCTACCTATTTTTCCAGTATACATGTTTTCCACTATATATGGTCACATATTATAACAATATTCACCTTGACAAATATTCACCCCTTCCAAGAAACGCTGAAAAATATAACTAGTGTAACTCCACTTGCGAACAATAGGTTGGGACGCGTCCTCTCTAGCACTTAAAGATGTTAATCAAATCCAAACAATGCTTGAATTTATCTGCGGAAATAGACTTTGTTAACATGTCTGCTGCATTCTTGTTCCGTTTAGTTCCATTCGGTGTGCTTCGCTCGCCTTACTTCGCTCCGCTCCGCTCCGCTCCACTTCGGCATCAGCCTATTTTTTCAATATACATATGTTCCACTCTATATGAGCCACATACTCTTATAAATGCGTTTCTTTATATATTATGTGATAATTACTAATTAAGTAGGGCACTCTTTCTTCTACAGTTTTGTGCTGAGACAATTATTGAAGCAGGAGATCCTAAAGAGGTCATATGTGAAGAAGTGGAAAAGCATAAGATTGAATTGCTTGTGCTGGGAAGCCATAGTCGAGGGGCTTTGCAGAGGTTACTATTAACTGAGATTTTTTTTTTTTTTTAACTTACTGTTTTGTGGGAAATTGTTTTATCTCAAAGTATGTTGCCATCTCGAAAATTACAATTACGCTGTCTACTCTGCTGTTTTTCCTTATTTTGAGTTTGTATAAAAGCTCAATTTGGATTGTGACTTGAATTAATGCAGACAACGAAGAAACCATAAATGGAAGCCCACTACTCGAATCTAGTCATAGTCTGTTTTGTACATATTCTTAATTTACAAGGAATGAAATTTCCGAAACTTAGTCTTTTAGGATAGTGATTCTCATATCTGCTTTGTGCATATTCTTTCTCTAATAAGAACTTTTATTGCATATGTTCAAATGCGCTCGAAAATTAAGGTTGATTTGTTGGCAAGAACTGAAAATTTACGCAAATAATATCAAATAGAATGAGCAGTTAGGTGGCTAGGCACGATGAATGATAACTTAGCTCTTTGATGTCTGATTTATATGCTTTCTTTGACAAACAATAAATTTCAAAAGTTTATTTCTCTTGGAATATGAAACAGGACCTTCCTGGGAAGCGTCAGCAACTACTGTGTTCACAATGCCAAGTGCCCGGTTCTTGTTGTGAAGAAGAAAACATGAAATCAATCGAGTTTTTATCCATTTCAGTTATCTAAGTTCTGTTGTGGGATAAGGGCATTATATTATCTTGTAAATATAATATGTTTTCTATGTACAAGAATAAGTATAGGGCCAATATATTGGACGGTGCTTGTAAAGTGTGAAATACCATTTTTTGTTTCAAATGCAATTTGGTTAAATTTTTTATTACATGCATGTTGTTTAGGTTGCATTATCATTTTTGCACACTCGAATTTTCAGAGATTTGTACAAGAATGTCTTGGACTAGACATGATAAAGAAACAGTAATTTATGCTCATTTTGTCACCCGTTTACAATTAGATGTGGTGTTTACTTCTAGAGTTGCAGAATGTTCCAGTCTTTCGGACAATCTCTGAATCTCTAGCATGATTGTTCCTATGGGCTGTTTTAGAGCATGGCCAAAATACTAGTCATCCAAATATGCGGTTAAGCGTTGCTGCCAAACGAACTCCACCCTGAGCTAGCCGCAAATTGACCATTGGTGAACGGGTAAGGAAATAGTCATCTGAAATTGTTTGCTTGTGTCATTTTATAATGATTTAGGATTCAAATAAATGAACTTATTAGCAAGTTACTATTATTATATTATTTAAAATGTTCAAACTTTACCTTCAAGCACTGAATCTTCTTGCACACCTTTATATGCCCAATCACAGGCTGCTTTTATACCTTCCGATGCATATCTGCAGGTGGCACAAATATGATTTTGAGCATTCTTAACAATATATTTGTCAATTAATCCTATGAAATTTCAACGTTTAGTTCAGAATAATCATTTGTTTTGTGTGTGATTACACATACATATCTGGGCAAGTTGTCTTGCTGCAGGCCTCCCATGCTTTTGCTTGTTTAGCCCATACTGTCTGCTAAGCACCATGAGAAGATGAAAGGTCATGATTCAATACACAACATTGGGTTCACAACGAGAGAGTTCAACTTTTAAGGAAGGGAATAAAAAACAAGGTACCGTTATGTTTTTCTGGATTGCATCAATCATTTCATTTACATTGGAATCATAGAATCTTTCTTCTTCTGTCTCGATTATGCTGTTGTCCCACACCTGCATTGTTGCAAGTAACAATACAGTTTCTATATGAAGACCCCTTGTTGCATGTGTTTGTTTTGTACAAAAATACTTACATGATGAAGAACTGTTTTTCTCGTGTACCAGTGGACGTCGATTGTATTTGCACCCCTATCGGAAGTAAATCCTACATGTAGAGGCTGCATGCAGAAGTAATTCAGGGATTGTAACTAAAAAGGGGATAATTTTTTTTTTTTAAAAAAAAAACCTTATAAAATCGAAACTTATGACTGTGTGGACTTGACACATTATTTGAATTACCGTACCTGATGAATATCTCCCATAAAATGAGATAGGAAGAGAAGTGCTTCTGTTAAATTATCTGTCATTATTCAAGCCATGAAACTTTTCATCAGTCAAATAATCATATAGTATTGATTAGGCACTCATCAATGTAACATCCTGTGGCAGGGGAAATTAGGTTAAATAAGATTTAAGAATTTGATGTCTATAAAAAGCGCTAAAATAACTGAGCAATAAGTAATTCGACTCATATGGCTTTGAACAGCAAAGGGGGTAACAAATCAACAAAGGATAAATAAGGCCCCAATTGACTTATTTAAGCTTGGTCATGCAAATTCTTGTTTTCATAACTGTGATTAGTTCATCACTGCTATACCCGAGATCAAATTAACTAGATCCTTTTGAAAGGAGAAAATATTCAGCAAAATAAAAAAAAATAAAAATAGACACGCACACACACACACACACACATAATATATATTGCAGCTCAAAAAGAAGAGGATTTTGTTGTTGATTACACTGAGAAGCAGAATTTTCATTTCCATAGCTGAGAAGCTGATTGGTGTAGTTGTTGATACCTCCGGCTACACATCTATCTTTTATGCCATCTTCATCTTTGCAATCCCCTGCTTATACATTAATTAGATGGTGTTACTATTATTGTATCTTATATAAGTTCTGAACTGTTTATCCCCAAATAGAGAAGAATAAAGGTTCTATTTTTAATGAAATACAGAGGCCTGAATAAGCGCTCACTGCTGTATTGATATGTGCAGAGATTATCCGGGGTGTCGATGTAATGAAGAGCGGATGACCAGTGATAATGGAACTTGACACGGTCTGCCCACGCGCACACGCTCCCCAGATCATTATCCGCATAGGCTGGCAATAAATTCTCCACAGCATCAGCTGCAGCTTTGCTCAACCTTGGCTGCAACGAAAGGAAAATTACATGAAAACAAACATTCGGAAATACGAACTGTTTTCAAGACTGGACAGTCGAGAACCTGAGCAATTCGACAAACAATGAGATGGCCATCGATTCCCCATCCATGAGCCACTGGAAATAGAAACATAGCTACAAAAGCTAGTATGTGAATTCTGCAGAACTCCATTTCAGCTTCTCTGCTTCAAATTTCCAAGATTTTTGCCTATACTAAAATCCAGCATCTACATAAATATCTGTAGCCATAAAGGTGCAATAAATAGACAAATTTTAAAGCTTTTACTTTATGGGATATATGGTGTGAACTAGGTGAAGAAACAAACTTGATTTATTCCAAAAAGAAACAATATGGTATTCATATTTTCAAATGAGGTTATGACATGTAGACAGCGACAACTGATTTTTAAGGAAGACGGCTGTGGCTGAACGCTTTAGTTAATCTTTGTTCACACGTATTTTGTATTGTTTGGGATCATTAACGTGCCTGGAAAGGAAATGAACCGGGAACGTAACGGTTTGTATGAATGATACTGTGATCCCATGATTTAAGCCTTTATTATTTGATTTTATATGGGAGAATCATAAACAGAATATTCGATTAATATGTCAGCTGATGCTTGACTCTAATGACATAATTCGATTGTGCAAAGAAGGTAAACTCCAGTTTTAGTTAATTATGTCACTCAATTTCAACTTAATGATAATTTTTCACCTGTCAGTATCCTATATGGAAGTTCGAGTATCTCATTGTTGAAGTTGTAACTTGCTATTCCGGCAAAACTATATTGCATTACCAGAATTTATGACGCACGATGTTAGTAAATTGTTCATGGTGACTTGTTTTTTTACATTGTGCATGTTTGGGTGTACTTATTTTTTTAATGTTGGTGAAAAATGTGTTCTATTTCACATATTTCAGAAGGTGTATGAGACCATGACCTATTACCAACTTATTTTCTTACAATCAATAGGAACTATCATACGTAAGCACTTAAAAGATAAAAGTAATAACAAAAGATTCAGAGGATGTTAATAAATTGTTAGAAAGATTTCTTACGTGGACAGTCGGTCAAAATTAAATACATGACAAAGAAATAAAAATGAAATAGAGACAAGAATAGCTAGCCTACATGTACAGAAAAAGCACCCACAGAAAACACTCAAATAGGCGGGGTTCATCTTTTTTTGTAATATTTAATTTACATGGGGCCCATCCCCATATGAGTATCTGTTCATTTTCTATCTGTTTTGTTCTGAACAAGCAGAAAAAATCAAACAAAAAAGTATTGAAAAGACCCACAACACACGATATTAAAACAAGATTTCATTAAACATCAATCGATCAGACTGTAAACTTGCAATAAATTAAAGATTGAACACAAAGAATTATTTCTGCCTAAGCCCTAGAGGTTCGGTGACCACATCCAACGTCTACATCCCCAGTTGAACATCCAAATGATGGATATCTACTCTGATGCACTATTTAGCCCAAAAATGGCAACAAGTTGCAAAATGTTCTTCCAATACATGAGAAAAGTACTAACACTCTTTAACAACAAACTGCAGATCTATAAGGAATTACTCAAGAAACTCCACAATCGCCTACTGAAATCACGACTGTAAGAAACCCCTTATTCTCACAACAATCACTTAGAAATACAGATTACAGAGGAAAACAAATATATTGATCTCGGCTTACTAGTTCATCAAGAGAAATGAAGACTACAAAGATCAAACCCTAAACTACAAGAATAAGGCATCTCTTGGAAGAAACAAAGGGTTGGAAGAATCTCGAAAGGCGGAGAGAGATGAAAATATCAACACTGTGCATGTATATATATCTCACATCAATAAGGTAAGAATCCAAGGGCCAGAATTTGAACACGCATCATCATCTCATAAAAACGTTTCCACTAATAAAAACGTATCAGCAAAAAACGACTTCAAGCTACATTTTCTGGGAGCACATCATTGATCAGGGTTCGAGCTTCAACAATCTCTACCTTGCTACCAGAAATTTAGGTTCAATAAGTGCAGCCAAGAACAACATTACTAGATATTTTTCATTTGCTCTAAGTACCTGTTCAGCATCACAAAGTATCAATAGATAACATTTTCAAACAGTTAAGAAACTTGTTTAAATATCTTAGTTCACATATCTGAGGGGTTAATCTGGGTAGGAATTTTACCAATCTTCAGAATTCCTTTAGATATAATATCTCTAATAAAGTGATGTTTAATGTCTATATATTTAGTCCTATCATGAAACATGGGATTTTTGCTTAAATGTATGGCACTTTGGTTATCAGAATATAAAGTTGCATTTTCATCAACAAAGACAAGTTCATTCAGCAATCTACTTAACCAAATATCTTCTTTAATAGCATCAGAAGCAGCAATATATTCTACTTCAGTTGAGGATAGAGCTACTGCCTTTTGCAATTGAGATTTCCAGCTTATAGCAGTATCACAGATAGTAAAATAATAAGTTGATGTCGATTTTCTATTATCTCTATCCCCAACAAAATTAGAGTCAGTAAACCCTTTCAAAGTGATCTCCCTTTTTATCCATTTTAAACACAAGACCTAAATTTAAAGTACCTTTCAGATATCTAAAAAGCCATTTTAATGCATTCTAGTGTTCGTCTCCTGGATTACTCATAAACCTACTAAATATACTAATACTATGAGCTAGGTCAGGTCTTGTACAAACCATTAGATACATGGCAGATCCAATTACATTTGCATATGGAATTTTGGACATTCTAGCAAATTCTTTATCAGTTTTAGNGACCTAAATTTAAAGTACCTTTCAGATATCTAAAAAGCCATTTTAATGCATTCTAGTGTTCGTCTCCTGGATTACTCATAAACCTACTAAATATACTAATACTATGAGCTAGGTCAGGTCTTGTACAAACCATTAGATACATGGCAGATCCAATTACATTTGCATATGGAATTTTGGACATTCTAGCAAATTCTTTATCAGTTTTAGGACAACACTCAGATGCAAATTTAAAACGATTTAAAAGAGGCAAAGTAATAGGATTACAGTCAAACATATTAAACATTTTCAGAAGTTTAAGCATATAATAATGTTGATGCAAAAATAACATATTCTTATCTTTATTTCTTAAAATCTGCATACCAAGGATTTCTTGGCTGAACCAAGATTCTTCGTATCAAATTCAGATTTCAACTTTTATTTGATATCATCAATTTCAGATTTATTACAGGTTGCGAGTAACATATCATCAACATAAAGTACTAAGTACAAAGAATTTTTACCTCCTTTGCCTTTATAGTAGAGGCAAACATCATAATTGCTTATTTGGAAACCATGTTTCAAAAGAAATGTATCAAATCTTTTATACCATTGCCTCGGAGCTTGTTTCAGACCATAAAGTGATTTCTTTAACAAATGCACAACATTTTCAGAATCGCCTTTAATAAAACCAACAAGTTGTTTCATATAGATTTTTTCATCTAAGTCACCACAGAGAAAAACAGTCTTAACGTCTAATTGATCAAGTTCTTATCTGAATTGAAAAACAAGGGCAAGAATGCATCTAATAGTGGTATATTTAACTACATGGGAAAATATTTCAGTATAGTTAACACCTTCTTTTTGTGTAAACCCTTTAATATCTAATATTTTTATTCCCCCCTTCACTTTCTTTTATCTTATAAATCCACTTACAATCAATTAGGTTTTGGTCTTTAAGTCTTTTAACCAATTCCTAGGTCTTATTTTTAAGAAGATAACTCATTTCATCATCCATGGCAACTTTCCAAAGTTTAGAATCTTTACCATTAATGGCATCATCATAGGAGTTAGGTTCATTTTCAAATTGGTCATGATATGTAAATAATGAAACAAAATCATCACAATCAAACCTTGCTGGAGGTCTGATTTGCCTCATTTTCTCTATCTCTTGTGAGTTGGTATTCATCAAGAGGTAGAGAAGCAGAATCAGGTTGGTCCTCAATTTCAGGATTATTATCATTTCCAATGCAAATATCATTTTCATCAAGATCAGAATCATCAGCAACACGTGTAGGTGTTTCTTTTTTTCATTTAAAGAAGACTCCACCTCAATTTGAACGTCTTTTTTAGTCAAGTTATTTTCTTTCCCTTCCAAACATGGCATAATAGACTCATTGAAAATAACAACTCTTCTCACAATCACCCTATAGTCTTTTTCATTTTTAACCCATAGTCTACAGCCTTTAACATTTTTACCATAACCCAAAAAAATACATTTAAGTGATCTAGGTTCCACTTTACCAATATTTTGATGAGCATATACAGCACAACCAAATATTTCCAAGTGAGAATAGTAAACATGACTTTTAGACCAAACAGTATCAGACACTTCATAATTCAAAGCACTAGTAGGGGTTCTATTTACAAGATAAGCAGCAGTTTTTACAGCTTTACCCCATAATAGTTTAGGCAATTCAAAACTCAAAAGCATGCATCTTACCTTATTTAATAAAGTT
>CAIGRK010075580.1:0-15782 GCA_903798315.1 Fraxinus greggii
CAAGTTGGATATATCCAACTTCAAATTGTTTTTGTTGAAAGTTGGATATTCAACTTCGAGTTAGTTTTTGGGGTTTTTGTGAAAGTTGGATATAGTTTTTGTCTCTTTTGTATGTTTTGTAATTCCAATGTATTAAGTTTAAAATATTTGATGAATTAGTTATTGAACCAAACATCACAAATGGAATAATCTTCAATTTTGATAGTTGTTGCAGGTGATTTTTGGGATGCAAAAAGTTAACTTTATAAAAGCAAGTTAATTTTGTGAAAGACGGCAAAAAATAGATAAAGATAGAAGCATAACAAAGAGAGAGAAGAAGAGGAAGAATAGAATTGTATTTGAAGAAGGTTTACCAAATGGTTTGCTTTTCTATGTTCCTTTAGGTTATAATGTTATAGTAGTTAGCGAGTGATACTCTTACTAACATTGATGAAGTCTAGCAGAGTAGCTCCTTTTAAGTGAGTGCCAATTGAGTTGATCACCTAACTTGTCAGTATTGCATCTGTTCACGATTAACTTTCCACACTACCCAAGCCATTGGAACAAAAAAGAAAGAAAGAAAAAGTCTGTCCGTTTGGTGCATGCACAACTAGAAATTATCAATTTTAGCAAACAAAATGCAGAATTCTGCTTTGTGATCAAATAAAAAAATCATATCATATTTCCTCCCATTTTAATATTACTTATCTATCCCTATGTACTCACCATGCGTCATAACTTGCATGCATTTTCATTTTCTTCCTCAGCATCAAACTCTACCGTGGTAACTTTTCTTTTAAGATCATACTTAGTTTTGATGACTTTTGTTCTTTGTAGGCACGTAGTCAATAGGATTATGAACTTGCATGCTCCAGGTATGTCTTCCACCGAGTAAATTCTGATTTCAATGGACACTCTTACATGAGTTTTAATCTTTACCACTTGTAGAATGGTCTGGCGAAGTCCATAGCATCACTTATTCAGCTGATGCCAAATATGTATCTGTTGTTTATCGTGTAACGCTCTATGGGACTGACGCAGAGGTATCATCTTCTTCACTCATGCTTAAATGTGCTTATTGTTCATTACTAAATTGAAACATTTGTCTTACAATGCTATGGTAGTATGACACTGATAGTTTATGTGCTTTTAAATGTTACTTTGGATCCAATTCAACAAGGATTAAGGAACGATTGTGAGAATACATTCCTTCATTCTTTTATTTATTTAAGGGTGTCGGGTGCTGGGACGAGATGTTCCTATTGCGTAAGAAAAGATTCTTATAAAAATCCGTCTTTGAATATTTCTCATTCACATGGTTATCTGAATTTAAGATTCTTTAGGACCCAATCTTTATCTTGACAGTGTATATAGATTTTTTTTTAGTGCCTTCAGTATTTGAAGGAATTGACTTCATATTTGACTGATTGAATGAGTTTCTGAACAAGTTTTCTTAAGGTTTCATTATTTTACTTTCCACCAATTGACTTTCAAATGATACATAATAATGATGCTTGAATTTATATCCTAGCGTCAGTTTTTCTTAAGTCAGAGATACAAGACTTTTTGAATTAATTCTATGAATATCTCTAAAATTTACACACTGATTTTTAATATTATTCAATTAACGTCAAACTAACGTGCGAAGNGAGTTTCTGAACAAGTTTTCTTAACATTTCATTATTTTACTTTCCACCAATTGACTTTCAAATGATACATAATAATGATGCTTGAATTTATATCCTAGCGTCAGTTTTTCTTAAGTCAGAGATACAAGACTTTTTGAATTAATTCTATGAATATCTCTAAAATTTACACACTGATTTTTAATATTATTCAATTAACGTCAAACTAACGTGCGAAGCACGTTTACGCACTAGTCCTCTGAAAGTTCTTCTAATTAAACAAAACATTTTCGAAAAATTATTCAAACATGTCAAGAGTATTTTCTTATTTCGACTTTTAAAAAATCCTCCAAAATGGACCATAAGTATTGTTACCTACAATTAATAGTTAACCACGCGCCTGATTAATCATTGGATTTTTATAGAAAACCTAAAGTAACTCAATTGTTAATTTTCTCAACACGTTGTACGCGGGTTAAATTCAAATGTGAAGTATAATATTTATGACATCATATATTTTTTTATTGGGGTTTTTTAAATGTAATCAAATAAATAAAATAATCTCTCTTTTCACAATTAAAACTTGATATAAATTTAAAAAAATAATAATTAAGTCAATGTTTTAAGTTCAAGCTTGCTCTTTCTCATTTTAGAAAGTTCACAAGTCTAAGCTTAATCGAGAAAATAAACTTGATCAAATAAATTTACAGAAAAAATTGAGCTTGATAACAAATGTTGCGTCGCTTAAGACTTTACTCATGTATTTTATATCTTGTTTAGATAAATTGGGTATATGAAAAACTTGGAGAATTTTTATCCAATCTCTCTAAAACATATAAAAATTAATAAAAATGTCACAACGTCGTTACAATTTCACGTACAACACAAGTGTTATATACTAGCACAGAAAAAGAGAAACTATCAATAGTCAAAATTTAATTTTAGTCTATAACACAAAATAAACGCATATAGTACAAAAAATAACAATATTTACAAATAATTTCGTAGTACTCTACACTAGCGTACATTAATAATGTGAAAAGGCCAAAGTTCCCTGGGTATGCCTCACAAAGGTGACTAATATGTTCTACTCAATTCAAAACCTTGGAAAGATCCCAGCTTCTGATGCTGCTCTGGTTGCCTCCTTGCAACACTATCTTCATCTAATACAACCCCACTGTCACTCGCATAACCGATTTCCACAGAGAACGAAGGATCAAGTGTATTGAATGATGGAGAGGATTCAACTGACATGTCGAGCGAACCATCTAAAGATCGTCGTGCCAAATCCGCGTGATGCTTACGAGCCAAGTTTTTCTTCGCTTTGACTCGCCACCTTTTCAGGCCTCCCATCACTTCTTCAGTGAAAACAGAGTTTCTCATTGATGAACCCATCTGTTAATTAATTTCATTAGGATTAATATGGCAGGAAGCATGGAACCAGTTCAATTTTTACCTAGTGGAAGAATAATGGTGTTTACCTGATTGATTAGTGCATAGAGAGGCAGAGTCACATAGCCACAGAGAAAGTTGACCACTACTCCTGCTGCGATTTTTATGACGATATCTTCAGTTTCCCGATGGAAGCACGATCTCAGACCGAATTTGTACTGTTAAAGAAACACAACTGGTGATTATGTGCTGTGTTATAGGAAAACTTGAAAATAAAAAGATTATTTTACTGTGCTTACCCAAGACCATGCGAAGAATGCCAATTGAAACGAGTTCTGCAATGCCGAACAAGGTATTCAAGAATCAGTGCTACGGGGAGACAAACAAATTTTGCATAGAGGATATGCCAAATATTTGTCGCTAGAGTTGTTGAAGAAATTGAAGATCACAATACACATACTTAAAAAACAATGATATCTGCAAATCAAAATATTCTCAAATTTAAATTTCCATATACAGTTGATACTAGATAATGATTGGTAGTTACTAAGCTTTGAGATTTTCCTTATTTTAGAAGTAATGCATTGATGGAAGCATTAGTACATTAATGGTTTGTTTGTTAAGTTGGATCGTAGAACACTGGACATTACTAAACAAGAAAGAAAAAACTAAATTTTGTCTATTCTTGTGTCGAGTAATATACAATATGATGTAATGAACTCGCACAGTGGACCTTTAAGCATACTAGGCACTAGGAACGTAATTATATTAAGAGTATTAATCTAAGTACCTGAAATAAGATTAAGTGCATTAGGTGGAGAAGTAATTTTGGTCTATCAAACCAGAAGAAGTGGTCGCTTGGCCGAACAAGCAGAGTTCCTTGAATAACATGAGATGTATCGCTGCTGTCTAAGCACATTCTGGTAATGATACCTTGCAGCTTTGTCCCAACAACCAGTAACATCTGAAATGTGAATAATTGCTTTCGTTAGTTATTTATCTTGATTTTCTTGTAATAAATCAAAATACTCTTTATTTACAGCATTTTGTTACCAATAGCGGAATGAATGGGAGCCAAAAATAGTTGTGAAATACTGCATCAAGAAAGGCATGGAATTCCAATCAGGGCTATTAGCAAAATGTTCAGGATTCATATATTTGTGTTGAGTTTGGTACATTACCAAATGCATTGAAGAATATGAAGAGTACAGAGAAGATCCATATCCAAAGCCTGCAAATTATAGAGACATAAGATATCAGAATTCAAAAACTATCACTACATGACATAATTAACGATTAGAGATGCCCTGGTGGTCAGAATTACCTCATGCCCACGACGATACCAAAATCTTTTCCCAGTGCTCTCTTTAGATACTTTTGGAAATCAAAATTACTTTCTTCGGCAAAATGGGCCTGAAACAGAATATGTGAGGAAACGGGAAGTAAATTTTCAGGTTGAATTGGGAAAAGTTTTCATGCATATAATAGGCATATAGAGGTATCCTACCACGATGAATCCATGTCGAAGAGTGAAATAATCTACTTTGGAAACAGATCCGTAGAATTGACGAAGAAAACAAGCCTGGTAGAATATGGCAAACATCAAGTTTAATTTGGAACAGTAGCATGAAAATGAGATATCAAAAGGTAAGAAGCTCTTCAGTGAAGAACTAACCGGCCAACGGAGGAGCCGGTGTTCACTCCAAAATTTAAGATGTCTTCTTCCGAATGATGTTTGATGAATGAACTGAAACCTCCTGTTATCTAGACAGCATAACTTAATGAATCATTCTCTAGCCATTGAACACATTGTTCACGATAATCACAGGCATTGCCAAAGAAAAGATAAACAGTGCAGGACATGAATGCTTCTGGCATTTACAACACCAGAGTTCAGCAGCATGATCAATAAATTTGCATGTCAAAAGACTGGTTTTTCCGGTTTTGAGTTTAGCACGTATTGGTGTTCTTGCTTTCATTTCATTGTTTTTGTTATCGTGACTACTTGAATATGAAAATTATCTCAGTTACTCATCAGATAAGGCATGAAAATCTATCAACCCTTTTATTCAAGGAGATTGACCTTTCACATACCATTTGAAAATTCATATTCCAATGTCCTGGTTTCTGCTTCCCAATGTTCCCATTTTCTCATCTGAAAATACAAAAGCAGCAGTCTTAATCAAAGGTCCAAAACTTATTCCAGAAACACCAAGGAAGTTCATAGAGATATTTTTTAAAGTGCAATGAAATTCCCCTATCCTAGAGGAAGTATAATGAAAAAGAGCAAAACTAAGATGAATATAAATTACCTTAGCTGTCCCAAGACTGAATGTGAGAAAACTGGACAAAACATGGAAGAAAGCTAGAAAAAATATCAACAATTGGAGTTGCTGGATGCCCACTCTCGAAATCAAAGAAAGCTTATTCTGTTCCACAATTTCAAAAATCAATAAGATGCAACTAAAATCTGGAACTTACAAATTAATTAATTGCATTAACCCCAATTTACGTTCAAAGAACTACTCCATCCTACATATAAAGTACCTGTTCTTCACATTTGGATTCCTCCTCTTCCTCACTCTTCAAGCTATGGCAAGGAAGAAAAGAATGAGCAACACCCTTGGGAATGCATATATTTGCAATTGGCTTTTCACATACGGTCAGCAACAAGGAGATGAAGCCCAAAAGCAACAGGTCTACATCATTAGCAAATTCAAGGACAATAAGCAACACAACGCGAATTTTTTAGCATTATCAAGAATATTAACCAATTATATATTCATCACAAACATAAAAATGTAACCTGATTTGATTTTGTTAAGAGCATGAATGAGATATTTCCTCCTCTTCCTGCTCAAGTACTGCAAAAAATGATAAAACACGAGTATTTTGAAATTTGAAGTTTATATACAATCTCTAATCATTTTTCTCCAAACTCATTATGAATCATACATTCTTACACTAAAATAATTTCACATACGAACCCAAAATTTTTTCTACGTTTTATCCACACATTCTCCCTAAAATCAATATTACAAAAGCTATTAATTATACCTTAGCTAAGAGATGAAGACCGTGTTCTATAAGTATAGAAACTGCTATCATAAAGAAACAAACAGTCGCCACCGCCCATGTTGGCGTCGTTTCAAGAGTTGCAGAATCGCCACCACTTTCCCCAGCCATTCCCAACACCAGTTGTTTTCAAATATTTCCAAGTATTATTTTTTTTGTTGGAGAATTGGAGAAGTTAGAACCAAATTAAAAAAAAAAGGGCATGCGACGAAATGTATATATAAAGTCGGTTGTGTGAATCACAGTTTGGTCAATCCATGCAAAGCAACGCAAGCCGTCAGATCCCGTAAGCGTCATTTGCGACTCGTACAGGTCAAAGAAACGGGACCCACTGTGGACGAAGGCAGTGACGTACTCACATTGGTTTCATATTTACAACTGCTACGACCAATTATTTGCTGACACGCATGTCAAGGAAAGAAAATCCCGCGAATGGACACACCGACGATTCAAACGGGTTCCCGATTTCATACCTCATCTTTAAAATCTTTTCATAATATTTTAATATAATTTTTTTGTAAGGAAATAAAACTTTCAATTCATAAGAAAGATAAAATTCATCCTGCAGAGATTCCGAGTAATACAATTTTTGCCCAACTACATTAAAACAGTACCAAGTTCTACCTTGCCAGTTAATTTACACTTGAGAATAATGAACACTTCAATGATTCAATAAGGCAAATTTCCATTTTAAGGATAGATAGTAGAACGATTAAAGACGTCAGAATTCCAGGAATAAGTAACTTGCTCACGCTCCTTTCCGATATTTCAATCGATGTGTTGCAGGCTTACAGTGCTATATCGAGAAGCATATCTCTTACAGCATGCATGTCACTTCGTTTGGTACGATTGTTACCCATTATTTTGGTTGCCAACTGAGGTTTTGGATAGAGTTGTTCTTCGTTACTGGCAAGGAAAGTATTTTCATGACTATACGAACAAGCAGATTCAGTTGGACGACTCCCCATTCTTGTAGCGACATATCCCTCCTTCAACGTGAAACCGAAGAGCCTGCAACTACTTTGGCACATTGATATAAAATTTTCGTTGCCTTTAAAGGATGGGTGAGTTGAAAGAGGTGGCGGCAGAAAACTCATCTGGTTGTGCTCTTCTGAACCACCTGTAGATATGCAACCTTGCAGATCTTCCCTTGTATCACCACTTTCAGAAGATGAGCAGGACGTTAATTTCCTACCAGATCGTTTAGAAATATGAAATTTGTCCTGATCTCTAGTCTCTAGATTCTTCTGATTGCCAGAATGTAATGTCTGAAATCTAGGTGGAGGAGAGCTTGCTTGCTGATATAATAGCACAGAGGAAGGGGATGAAGCCTGTATAAGTTCTGCAGAAGGGTGCATACGAGTGTGGGTCAAGGTGGACCAACTATTTCCATGAGTTGGCAACCGAAAACGATTCATAACATTACTGATGCCATTTTCATGCACCTTGTCAGCTGTTGGACTTCTTCCATGTGGCACAGTTGGAATTGCTTCTTGACCTTGCAAGACCTTGTGGAATTGAAAGGATTCACCCCTGAAGGAGTTTTTGGAGTCTGCCTGCAGATGCCTACTGCCGTATTCCACTGCAGAAATCCTAGAACCATTGTTACCCGGAGAGCACCTCATTGCAGATGGATAATGACTTCGAGCATCAACTTCGGCATATGGGGTACGAAAACCCAAAATTTCTTGACCTTGCAAGACCTGCTGGGACCTTAGAGGCTCCTCAAAGTCTGAAACTTCATTCCCATCTATAAGAAGTATAGGCTAGTTAACACTCTCCGAGGAGGCACCAAGCAACCAGCAGGAACAAATATAAATACAATAAGACAAAATAAGAACACGAGGACCTCTGAGAATTGGAAAATCTGGCTTTGTTGCAGGAAACCCAACCCTGATTCTCTTGGCACCCGGTACTACAAAGCCGCTGGGTGCAGACACTGAACCAGATGGCTCTATCTCCCAAGGGGAAACTCTATCTAGGCGATTGAACTGCAAATCATCGTACCTAACCTGCAGAAGTGAAAAAAGACCATTGATGTCACATAAAATATGGCTACAGACACAATAATGATTTGATGCACAACAGCCAGTGATGCAGACAGATGCTGGGCACCGAAGCACCAACAATATGAGAGCTTCGGTCATTAATGAAATAAAAAATATAATGATCGATCATCTCTCATTAGTAGATAACTGAGAAAGCACACCATAAAAGACTAGAGAGTCAGAACCAATGCACTTTTTAAACACTACTTAAAATTTAATGATATTGGATATCATAACTAATTTAACACATGATCTCAACACGCTTAAGCTTTAGGAGAGAATGGGTCACTGTAGGTTGCATTAGCAACTCTAGTAAGCGAGAGTCGCAAGTACAAAAGGAAAGTATCTAGACTCCATTAGTAGTTATGGGTACACAAAGGGTTTGACACTAAAGCTTCAGCGAATAATTGCGGAGACAAATTTCAAACAACTAGCATGCACATCTTTTCAATTTCCAATTAAATCTTTCTCATATTCTTAGATGTATCATGAGCATTATAAATACTCAAAAAACATTATTCAGTAGCTTAATAAATCTGTCTTACTAGTGGTGGAGGGCACCTATGATGCTATGGCAATAGTTTCAACATCTATTAGTTAACAATATGATGCTATGGCAATAGTTTCAACATCTATTAGTTAACAACTCCATTACAAAAATTTTGATTTTATTTTTAACGAAGGCAAACCTAGAGAACAAAGCACCAGGTTCAACTCAATATAATGGATTATTATACTAGAAAGGGTGAAAGCTAGAGCTGAATAATGCACTTTATACTAGGATAATTGCTGTGTTATCAAAATATAAAGCAGAAATAAGCAAAATACATACCAATAAGCACCTCCATTTTGATCCAGGCCATCTAACAGGATCGACCTCACTAACCCCAACAATAAGTCCACTGCACTTACCCAAATAATATCAATTCTCTTGACAATGCATGGATATGAAACTCAGAAATTCTAAAGAAACCAACCTTCTCTCAGAAGCATCTTCTGTTTCAACACGCATCTTGAACCTCATTCCAGCAGAAAAAAATAGTCCAGCACATTTTGTGAATTTATGACAAGGTACAATAATCTCAGATGAACTAGCCCTGAAAAACATAATATCTAATGAAACTTTGAAACCACAGCACCATAGCTGAAAAAGGAATTACTGATATAAGTACTAGACATAGTTGAGAAATCTCTGTATCACACACTCTAAAGTAAAATGCAGATATACCAATAGAGTACTATCACAAATATTAAAACATGCTGAATTTTAGAAAGAAATATCCAGGTGAACCAAATGAATCTTGAGCATATCTCTAGTATATCTAGTATCTAACATAAAATATATGGCAAATAGAAATTTGAAGAACAAAGCACAAGAAAGATAAATATAATTCATAAAAACGTAACGCTACAAGATTTCATCAGCTGTTTTAGCGAACAAACAAGCACAACATATTCAGTATCATAAAGTGGTCCCTTTGTGGGATATGTTTGCAATACCATAAAAGAAAGAACAGTAAAAAACAAATCTTAAGCTGATGTATCAGAATGATGCCATACCAGGTTGGATACAGTTAGGTATATCCCATATCAATCTTTCATTTTGATACTTTCCAGGCAGTAACCATCTTTTGGAACAAAATACAAATTTCAGATAATATTTAGGTTGACTCAATACCTGGGATTATAACAGATGTTAAAAATACTTCGTGTAGATATGGCATTCAGCACACTAGCAATGCTGCTAGCATTAAGCTGTTCCGAAAGGAAAGCTGGAATTGAAGCACCACTTTTAGTTTGGGATGCTCTTCGGATCCCTAGCCTGAGTTCTCCATCCCCACCCCTGCAATGGATGCCCACATATATAAGAAAGCAAATACAATTAAACATTTTTCACTTTTGCAACATTTAGTATTTCATATCCTACCTTATAAATAGCACAGCATCTCCGGACATGAGCTTCTTTTTATTGATGAATGCACTCCAACCAGTTGTGAGCAAATGCCTTCGAGGCTGGCCTGCTCCAGAAGTTTTTAATAAATAACAAATTCACAAAATTAGGGAAATCAGTCAATACAATGAACTTTTACAAGTGATCCCATACATACAAACAAAGCATAGACAACTAGTTACCAAAGTTCATACCTCTGTAGATATGCCGAAATTTCCACTCAATCCCATGTAGATCCTTAGCAACAAGCTCCTGAGAAGGCCTCTGTTGTTTGTAGTCCTAAAAACAAAGTACGATAAAACCATCACTATAGCAAAATAAAATGAAGAAATGACTAATCTTATTAGTTATTATACAACATCAAAAATTGGTGATATTAATTAAAATTGGAAGTCAAATGTGATTTAAGTTACCAGTGGAGGGAAGCAATCCTCGGCAGCTCGACGAGGAACAGAGAAACCACCATGAGTGCTGGTATCAGAAGCAGTGAGAGTTTTACAGAACATGTGTGGTATCAAAGACGTCCTAGCACCTTTGGTGTCTTCATCTTCAGTCTCCGCTTCAACTTCCCCATCCATCCATTTTTTCTCAATCTGCCCAAAATCATACAACTTTCTAAGAAAGGTCATATGCCATTCTTTCTAGTAATTGTCCATGCACAAAGCAGAGGCCATACTGAAATTAAAGAGACGCATTCCTAGGAAAGTATTATTTCAGATAGCCAGAATAACACAGAAATTCTTTAAGATCATTTTAAGTATAAAAGTTGCTAAGATTTTACATATATCACGTATAATTACATTGAGGCAGAATTCCACAGATCATACTTCTAGATCTAACGAGAAAAAGTAGCTTCTTTTAGATACCAAAAGGAGAGTAAAGTGCCTCTCTAGAAAAGGTATTATACTTATCTATGATTATTGAAGAGAGATAATTTTTCCACAACATATAATGGTAGAGGAAAACCATTTATTTAGATCGTCTGAAGAAGTATCCAAAAATTGTTAAATTTTGCCGATTACAATAAACACGAGAAATTTAAGCTGAATTACTGCAGTTACGCACCAACAATATGACCATACAACAAACTCATAAACATTTCCGAGTATATAGAGCCTCACTTGACTGTCCATAACCAGAAAGATTTGCGCATAAACTTCGTCATTTGCTGTCTCGGCCTATTCCCAAATTAAAGTAAGACGAGAAACTCTTAGTATTTTCAAAATTCCGCAATAAAAGTTCATAATAAATTAAGAAAAAGGAATTCCACAATGCTTACATGGAGTTTAACATCAACAACGCGACAGAAGACATGGGGAGGAAAATCATAAGCTACAGCCGGGTGCTCGGAGAGGTATTCCAAGTGGCCTTGAGGAAAGTACACCACGGCAGTCCCCTTTTTGGGAAGCGAAACCAAAGGCCCAGCACAAGCGTGCCATAGTTCCATACTTACCGAAGCCGCGGTCTCCGATGACTTCATCGTCAATTCCGAGTTCCCTGAGATCGCCGACGATGTCGGTGAATTAAATAACAACTCCGCGTCACCTTCATTGTCCACGGTGTTCAAATCAATTAATCCGCACATCGTGTTTGATCCCTAACGACACAAAATTCCAAGTAAATAAGATTACCCAGATGAGATATGAATTTCCTCAACTTGCACCACTATATAGAGAGAGAAAGAGAGTACCTATGTTACTGCATTGCTTTCTCACACTAGAAATGTAGGAATTACTTTTTCTCTCAGATATCAAATCACACTTTAGTGTTATACTGATACATTAATTTTTATTTTCAATAATATAATATATACATACAATAAAGTGTATGTATATAAATGACCTGCAACTGGCAGAAGCAGCAACTGCAAAGAACAGCGCTGCAGCCACTGAGTGGAAAAAGAGCATATAAATACAGGATTGTGTATGTATAGATTGGAGTATAGTAGAGTGGACTGGACTAGACTCTCTGTGATTTGTTGAGGAGGACTGGAATAAAAGTAAATAAATAAAAGTGGGGCACGGCAAATAAACTCCCTTTATTTTCGGGGGGTTGTCTATTCTGTCCCCTAATAGTTCAACAAATCTCTCTCGTGGCCCTTTGGCAAAATTAGTCCTCTTCGATAGAAATTTTTTATAAATTTTATTTTCCTTTAAATTCATTTTCAATCGTAAAAGACATTAAAAATTTAATTTTTTTAAAAGTGCAGAGTTTCAAATAAATTATTAAAAAATGAGAAATTAAATTTTATTTTTTAAAAAAGTGCAAACGAGTCACAAACAAATTATTAAAAAATTAGACATTAAATTTTTTAAAAATGTAAATGAGTTCCAAATAAATTATTAAAAAAAATTAATTTTCTTTTAAAAAAAGTGCAAACGAATCCCAAATAAATTATTAAAAAAATTAGAAATTTAAAAAAAATAATTTTGTGTATTTTTCTTCTTATTTTTTTTAATATGAGGGTATATTCGTCATTTCTCAACTTTTTATTGGTTAAAATGGATATGAATGATGTTTTGCTCAATTAAATGTGTAATTAAGGATAAAAATACCAAAAAAGAAAGGTATGGACTTTTTTTAAAATAATTGTGAAAGAAAGAGACTTTATGTACTAATTACTATTTTAATAATTAATTTGGGACTCGTTTGCACTTTTTGAAAAAAATTGGGACATTAATTCTTTCTTTCTTTCTCTTTTTATTTTCGTCACTTTACAATTTTTAATTGAAAAAATAAATAAAAATAATCTTTCTGCGTAATGAAATGTGGAAATAAGTATGAAAATGCCAAAAAACGAAAGGCGATGAGATTTTCTATAATAATAGTGGAAGACAAGGACGTTATATGCTAATTATTCATATTTTATCAAAATTGGTAATTATTAGCAGTAATACAATATCACTATATTAATATTTAGGTAAGATTTGTCCATTTATAGAATATAGTTTGGACAAAGGCGTGACAGTAGATAAAAGAGGCAAGTCGTCATCATAGCCATTCCACTATAAAGCAACCCAACAGAGGTCTAGGTATAGATTCGTACACCCTAAAAAAGTAACCCGGACAAAACGGGTTACAACCCAAAGGCCCACTTACACATCACTCAAACCTATGTTTTTATCCCATTTAGGATAACTTCCCACACCGCGCTCCTTTACAACGAGTTTTCTTCACTTGCCTTCAGCTCCTCTTCTTTTAAAGGTGCAAGTTGCGTTCATAAATCATTTAGGTAGTCTAATGACTCTAATTTGCTCTGTTTTTAACGTAATTGATAAATTTGTAAACAAAAGGACCAAATTTAATGTGTCGTAAAAGAGTCAATGAGTAAATTGTAAATATTATAAATTGAGTTGTATTAGGTCTAGGGTTTGAGAATGGAAAGAAGGAAAAATGGCACAACAATTTCGTCAGACTGTCGTCATGACTTGGCTCGAGCAGCAAAAATAAAAATATTGTCGCTAGCCTGTCGCCTGACCTTCGCTCGAGCTACACATTGTTGCTCGCATGTCGCCCAACTTTCGCTCGAGCGACGGGATTATTCGGAGAATTTTAATTCGCGTTTTTCATCCAGCACATTGATTCCTAAACCTACGGTATAAATATCAAATAGCCTCTGAACGTCTTTTCTTAAGGTTGAACATTGAGAAAACATTGATTGCTTCATATTCTCTCCATCAAAATCATCCATAGCTTTCAACCTTCGTTGTTTTGATTTCGTCTTGGCATTGAAAACATCAAACCCACTTAATCCAAATACCAAAATGTTAATTCATATACATCTGTCAAGAGTTTTGAAAATCAAGGGAAGGTGACTGGAGTTTCAGTTGTTGGAGAATGCGGAGTTTTTCATTGATTTTCAAGAGAAAGACGAATTCATAAAGTCGGAGTTGGTGCGGAGCACGCAATCCAGGAGGGCTATGGAAATTTTAGTCAGGAGGTCAGAAAGTACTAGTGGTAGTCGAGTCTAGCGGACTGTAAATTCTATTTCGTTAATAGTGAATTGTTGATTGGCAAAATGTCCTGAGTTTTTACCCAATTGAGATTTCTCCGTGATCATTCCTGGTGTTTATTTATTAATTTCATATAATTGTGGTAATTCAACATAGGAAATTAGACGGTTTGATTAATCATCTAAAAATAATTAAAAGTGACTTGTTGCTATTTAATTATTAGTTTTTAATTCGGCATAATCACCTATTCAACCCGCAAGTGTAGTTTGAGTCGAACATCGTAATTTCATAATTGATCTAACCACTCAAAAACTTTGACATTATTTAGCCAGGTTTGACTCTCTTTATTTCAATTTCAATCACATACAAATGATCAAATGTTTTATACGTAAATTCAAAAAAATTTCCTACTTTTTAACCATACATCCTTAAAAAAAAATCACTATTCAAAACATCATTTTCCCACAATTTATCTTTATAATAACCTTCAAATAGGGACTTAACATTTCGACTTGAGACATCTTAATAAAGCGAGGTCGACAACCCACTGGACTAATATGAAAAAAGCTCTTAGGAGAAAAGAGACGAGCCTCACACGAAATATGTAGCAAATGGCAAACTAATTTGCGTTGCAAAAAATTGAATGGAAGTTAATGAAGCACAAAACATTTGACATGATAATAATTGTCCCGGTTGAAGGAACAATAGAATATTTTTTGCCATGTGGTAAGAGGATCACTACCATTTCGGCTAAAACCGTTAAAAAATGTAAAATAGAAGCAAATAAGAATCAATTGATTGATAACAACCTTGTGGATGAAAAGGCACCATATGGATAAAATGTGCTAGAATTAGAAACCCTAACCAAATATCAAATTACACGCGTTCTAAGATCGTCGAGGTTTAATTTACCTCTAATCTAATGTGAAGGAAAAATGATAAAATCAAATTTCTAGTCAAATCTCTGTCCATTTTGTTTCTCTTACACTTACATCTCGTCTTTCTAACTCTGACTTGATCATTGGAGTGCAAATGGTAATCAAACCACCTCCTCGCACGGCTACCTTTATAAGATGATGATTCTTTGTAAGGACAACACCTACGGATAAGTTGGTAAAGGAAAGAAGGGGACGAGGGGAAAGTTAATGTTTTTACCACATTTTACTTTATATAGACAGACACTCAAATACGATGTAAAATTGGACTAATTGATTAAAGAATGAGTTTTTAATTGCTTTCTTTAATCAATTTTTTTTGGAAAAGATCCATGTTAATTCCCTAAATTAAATTGTTCTCTTCAAAGTTTAGTNCCACCTCCTCGCACGGCTACCTTTATAAGATGATGATTCTTTGTAAGGACAACACCTACGGATAAGTTGGTAAAGGAAAGAAGGGGACGAGGGGAAAGTTAATGTTTTTACCACATTTTACTTTATATAGACAGACACTCAAATACGATGTAAAATTGGACTAATTGATTAAAGAATGAGTTTTTAATTGCTTTCTTTAATCAATTTTTTTTGGAAAAGATCCATGTTAATTCCCTAAATTAAATTGTTCTCTTCAAAGTTTAGTGTCCTAACAATTTTCCATGACAAAACGGTTAGGATATATTTGGTAATTGGCGATTTTGTGAACAAAAGGACCAACTTGAATAATTTTAGAAGTTTTGGGCCTAAATGTAAAGTTTCATAGTTGGTAGGTTTGCTTTGAGTCTGGGGGTTCATGTTTGGAACAAGAAGGATTCACGTCGATTTTT
>CAIGRK010075581.1:0-11208 GCA_903798315.1 Fraxinus greggii
GTAGAAACGCATGATTGCGAGGCTGACACGACCCCTTTGCATATATGCTCTTCGAATCACGTCTCGATCATTAACCTCATAATTCTGTATTGGATTTCTCAATCCAGGATCGACGATAAGATTTACAACATCAACATCCCTGACTCCTCCAACATCCCCAACTTCTCCAACATCAACATCTATTTTATCACTTTTGTCTCGAACATTCCTTTCAACATCAACATTCATAGATTTACGTTTAAAGTATTTGTCCATAACTGATACAAATAAAAAATCAATCACATTAGATAAAAATCCCTATCAGTTTCCCGTTTCATCAAAATCCCTAATTAGAAATCCCCGTCAATTTCCAAAAATCCCTAATCATTAAACACAGACACAATTAGCAAGTTCACAATTCACAATCATAATTCACACTATTGGCTTCTCATTCACAATTCACAAAATCACAATCAAACAAATTCACAGTCACAATTCACACAATTGCCTCCTCAATTATCAAAATCCCTAAACCCCTAAAAGCCCTAATTAGAAATCCCTTTCAATTTCCAAAATCTCTAAATCCCAAATTCAGAAAAACAGAGACGGTCAGGGGTGACACATTACTTTCATAATTTCATTTTGAGATGAAAACCGGAACTCACCTCACAGTCACAGGAGCAGGGCGACGGGAGTCGGAACGGGCGGAGCTCAGGAACTGTCGTGGATCTGGCCGTCTGAGACTCTGGGACGGTGGGCGAGAGACGAGGGAGAGAGAGAGAGAGAGAGAGAGAGAGAGAGAGAGGAGAAATGAGGAATGAAGCTAGATTTAGTGGTGGACTAGTGGAGTGGTGGTGTGGCCAGGCGGAGGAGTTGGAGACGGCAGATGGGACTCACGTCACGAGAGAGAAGAGAGAAGCGCAGGCGAGGACGCGAATGAGACAGGTGGAGAAATGAGAGACGTTTCAGTTCTTTTTTCTTTTTATATTTGAAAAAAAAACTTTAAAATCTGGGGGGGCACGTGCCCCCCTAGGCCACCCCCGGTCCGCCCATGAGCATGACAATGCATAGAATTTGATATGCATATAAAAAGATAGATATTTTATATAAAGTATCGTTTAAAGGAAAGTATTGTAAATAATATAATTAGTAGTGAGTGACAATTATAACCTTACAACCCTAGTTTTTTACTACCATTTGTCAAATGCCCAATTAAATGAAGTTTAGACAAACAACACGTCTTAAATATTTTTCGAGATGGCAACGGGCAAGGGCCATGGATGCCATCACCATCCCCGTTTGTCGGGGATATTTGAGAAGGGAAGTGGGAGTAGGGTTGGAATAAAAAGCAAAATCCTCACTTGCTGTTCAGTTTAATAAATTTATTTTTAGTGTTAGTTTTCAATTTTTAAATACAATGTAATTGAAACTATAAAAATAAAATAAAAAATACAGGGCGCGTTCAGGCAATACAAGACAATGACCATATTTTTCGTCTACATATCATTTACCATTCAAGACAGGATGATAATGCACGATAGGTTGAGAGCAGAAAATTTTGCCATCGTTAAATGTTTTATTTTGAGTAGTTGGATTATAGCCAAGATAACATATCCATTAGAAAGGTCTTGAAAATTTGAGCTAAATAAATGTTTGTGTAAGAAAGGACGGTTGTACTACATATACATAATAATTTATATACACATGGCGTGAAGAGAAATAATTAGTTCTGAATTTATTCGATCAAGCAAAAGGGAAAAAAAAAATTTCATTACTATTTTGACACCTCATCTTTATGTATATCATTATATACAAGTAACATTATTCAAAAAAAGATTTATAGAAAGTGACGAGAGAGAGAGAGAGGTGCAGCACTTGTCTTGAATTAGTGAGAGTATGAGAGAGGCAGGTCCACTCTTTCTCTCAATTAATAAAGGCAGGTTTGAACCTGCCAAGAATTCGAGGCAGGATCAAACCAGCATTGAAAGAGGTAGCTCCAATCTCTCTATAGTTTTTCAAAAATTTAAAATTTAAATTTTCACGGGCATGCGGTTAAATGTCTGCACATGCACAAGAATTGATTTAGCCCGACAGTTCAGACGGAACCTTGCATGAGCCGGTTCTTGTGCTGAGCCTTTTTTGGGTGGATCAAGTGTTCCGTACATAAATGTGAACTATTGTACGTTTATTTAATTTTTTTTTTCAGAAACTATTTCAATAAAATTATTTTATAAAAAAGTTCAAGTTTTTTCTTATTTTTCAATCTTAATTTTTTAAGAAAATACTTTTTTTTGACAAAAATTATTCTCAAATCATTCAAACATGGCTAAATTTGAATAGTTTTGAAAATAGACTCGAGCAAAATGGAACCACGAAGGAGAGTATCTCCAATGGAGATGCAAATGAATTAATTATAGACCAAATGTACAAGACAGATCATATAGAAAAATACGAAAATAATTATAAAACAAATTAGAAAATGTCGTGGATGTTGTGCTAGACGTCCACCACAGCCTTACTTTTCATGTAAGCATTTTAGACAATGCTGCACACTTTTGGTGCAATTCACATTTCCATTGTTATGCTCTAGAGCATCATATGTATAATGGTGAGTAACTTTTTTTACATACTCATGCAACGCTATTTATTTCAACTCTTCATTTTTGCCTTTTTCAAAAAATATTAATTGATTTCTCATAACCTTTTATTTAATATATAGTTTTTTTTTTGTATGCCAATGACTATTCAATTCAAGTATCGAGTCTCTAAAATAAAGTGTATCTTGTATTTAAATTTTCTATTGGTGATGTTATTATCGCTTAACTCATTAACTATTATTAATTTACAATTAGCTATTGTGCTGCGTTAAAATCAAGTTTTGGGTGAAAATATATTTTGGAATGTGATTTTTTGAAGAATATGTGGTTTAAAAAAAGGAAAAATTTTAGGTTTACGTGTAATTTTTTTTTTTTGGAAAATTTTTATTGAAAACAAGAAAGAGAAAAAATGTATTTAAAATAAAATGGAGTCCAAACAAACCTTAATACATTTAATAAATTACTTATTCAATACTCTACTACTTAGTCTTTGTTTGATATCCATTTTTTCCAAAATACATTTTTCTCGCTTTTCTTTTTAACTACGTATTTTTCAATAAAATAATATTACACGTAAATTCAAAATTTTTACTTATTTTCTAACCACACATTTTCCATCAATCCACTTTTTCAAAACACATTTTTATTGTAAAAATGAAAAACAAACAGGCACTTAAATTATTTAAATTGTGTTTGAATTGATTTTTTTATGTACATACAAAAAAGATGTAAAATAAAAATGAGGCGGATGATCAATACGGTCCCATTTGACATTACTTTTGCATTCTTTGGTATATGAAAAACTCCACTTAATTTCTCAAAAGCCATGTCAAGCGGCCTCTAATGTTTAACGCCACACATTCCCTGCCTAATTTTCGTCATTCACATGACACATATTTGGCACCTATTTATAGTTTTGATAAAATTCAGTTTTCAGTATATTTTGATAAAAGTTGATGAAATGTATGTTGGAAAAAAGATAGTGGATCCCATGATATGCGGGGTTAAAAACGAGCCTTAGAAAACATGACTCTTGAGAAAATAGGCAAACAACCGAACACATGGGTTTATTATAAATATGGATGACAACATTACGAGTCATCGTGGGAAATAAGACTTCCTATCCTGCCTCGAATTTTCCTGCCTAGTGTTCAGCTCGATTTTCGTCGTGGCAGTGGGGCAGGAACAGTCTTGATCTCCATTTACAGCCCCCAATTGTATTTTTAATTATCTTTTTTAGAGCGATATGGGAATTGAGCTAATGAGCTTGCACAATAGAAAAACTAGGCTAGTGCTTTTCTAAATAATTTTTAACTTTTTTAAAAAGTAGATAATCGCGCGTCACCATCCCAAGAAGCAAAGTTCTGACCTCAAAGCCCGCAGCTGATACGATATAGCGTTATTCTATAATAGGTGAAGTGAGAAACTCTATAAAAAAATTTCCACTCGCCAGTAGGAGTGGACAAAAAAATCGACCAAACAAAATTGAGTAGAGTCGGCTTGGGTCAATTTGTTTCGACTAATTTTAACCATTAAAAAGTCGGGTAGGGGTTGGTTGTGATTTAAGCAACCAACAGTCAGTTAATCGACCCAACATGCTAATAATTTTTTTTTCATTTAAAATTTGTGTTTTTAAGCTTTAAAAATAAAATAATAAAAACATAAATATAATTCTTTTTAAAATAATTTATTTACCGTCTATGATTTTTTTAATCGAAACTCCAAAATGAATAATTGTTTATTGTAAACTCCAAATTAGACAATGACCTTGTTTTTTATTTTAATGTAATTGTTTATTGGTAACTATCGGATATATATAATTATGTTAGAAAAATTGATATTTATCATTTACATTATGCTCTTGTTTGGTTATCGTTATTTCAAAAATATATATTTTTTTAATTTTTGACAACACATTCTTCAATAAAATAATAATATATGTAAATCTAAAATTTTTCTTTATTTTTAATCACACATTCTCCCTCAAATTATCATTCCAAAATGTATACTTTGCACAAAATGGGGCTCAAACATGATATATATTATTAATACATACTACGCAAGCAAATTTTTTTTTTTATATATGGGTGTGATTGAACCACATTATTTTGGAAGAATGTACTTTGGAATAGTAGATTGATGGAGAATGTGTGGTTGAAAAAGAAGAAAAAATTATTGATGTGATGAAAAATATTATTTTATTGAAAAATATTTAGTTGAAAATGTGTAGAACAATGAGAATGAAAAAAATAATATGATTCAAACAGGGGCTACATAAATAAATAAATTTTTAAACCAAAAATAGGAAGCTAAGGTTTTTTAACCCCAACAAATGTTCAAACTCACTAATCAAAACCAAATCGATTTAGTTTGTTTCAATAGCTAGATTGAATCGATTTGAATTGAAAGGCTTCATTATTTCGCATTTTAATGAGGAGAATAATACTTTTTTTTTTTGGAAATGTGTTGTTGAAAAAAAGAAATTTTTTTCATGTTTAAGTGTAATATTATTTTATTGAAAAATGTGTGATTGATTATAAGAAAAAGAAAAATGATTTTTTTGGGTTTGTTTGAATAATTTTTTAAAAAATATTATTATGATGGAGAATGCATGATTAAAAAATTGATTAAAAAAAGAAAATTTTTTTGATTTACATATAATATTATTTTATTTAAAAATATATAATTGAAATGGGATGAAATTACTAGGCTGCTTAACTTCAGGGGCAAGACGGGCATTCAAAAATCGACCAATTTTGGGTTTCCAACCCAACCGGAATACTGTGTACAAAACAAGAAATTCGAATAAAAACTTCCACACAGAAAAGAAACCCTAATTCACAAGGATGACGGACTACGAAGGAAGGTACGAGACCAACGGAGAAGATCTAGACAACTATCGCTCTTCCTCTAAGCCGCGAGCCACTAGNGATGAAATTACTAGGCTGCTTAACTTCAGGGGCAAGACGGGCATTCAAAAATCGACCAATTTTGGGTTTCCAACCCAACCGGAATACTGTGTACAAAACAAGAAATTCGAATAAAAACTTCCACACAGAAAAGAAACCCTAATTCACAAGGATGACGGACTACGAAGGAAGGTACGAGACCAACGGAGAAGATCTAGACAACTATCGCTCTTCCTCTAAGCCGCGAGCCACTAGTGACGTTGGTGCCGAGGATTACAGCGACTCCAAGTCTCAGGTTTCGCTCTAGCATACGGTTTTCCATATGTATATATGTGTGTATGCATGTTTGTGTGCTGATAGTTCTAAATTATATATTGTGTATACTTATTGAGCGTGCTTGGTCGGATTTTAAGTGGATTTGTATTTTCAGATCCTGTCCCTTTGCTGTGATTTTGTTTACTAGTCGTTTCAATTGGTTTTATTTGGATTGGAGTTTCTGCTTGTGAAGTACAAATTTGCGTAAAAGAAGTTGAATTATGAGTAGAATAGATTGAGATTGTTACAAGTTAGTGATTTTAGTTATTGAAATTTAAATGACTGTCCTGGTTTAGTCAATCATGGTTTTTCTGGGAAATGTGTTTTTTTTCCTTGTTTAGTACTTGTAATTAGTGATTGATTCTAAGATAGCACGTGCAGAATTAAAGATTACCTTGCTGTTCTTAATGCCACTTTCTGTTAGTTCACGTGGTTGCTAAATTATTGCTATTATTATATATTTCAGAATGTTAGTCTGGACTTTGAGAAAGATAGAGAGCGTGAAGCTTCTAGAAGCAAGGAAAAGGAAAGGGAGAAAGGGTGCGATAAAGATCTGGACAGGGACAAGGGCAGGGGCAGGGAAAAAGAAAGGGACAGGGACAGGAACAAGGACAGGGGAAGAGACAGGGATCAGGATCGTCACCACAGAGACCGCCACAGGGACCGAAGTGAAAGAAGGGAGAGAGAGAGGACTAGAGATCGGGATGATGATGATTATTATAGGAGGCGAGATCATGACAGGTGAGGAAACTACAATATTCTGATATATTTTATTCAGGGGTCCTTACGTTCTTTGGCTTCACAGGTCTTTATCTAATGACATAATTCTTAACTTGATATTTCAGGAGTGTGTTCTTGATCCCTATGAAATTCAGCAGGGAATAGATCATTGGTCATATGTTGATTTGGGTACTTTTTAAGTCCGAAAAATATTTGATAGGACTTAATCCCTATTAAATTCAGCGAGGAATAGATCACTGGTCAAATGTTGATTTGTGCACTTTCACGTCTCAAAAATATTTAATGAGGCCATTTTTGAGTTCTAGTGATTATATCTTCTTTGCTGCTGCATCTTAATGCTCTATGTCCATCTTGCTAAAACCTGTGCTTTACATTGAGTTTTTCGGTGATGTATATCTAATTCCATGATAATATGGTTGCAGGAAGAGAGATTATGACAGAGACAGAGATGATGAACACAGATCTCGTTCACGGGCTAGATCTGAGCACAGATCTGACAGAGACAGAGATGATGAACACAGATCTCGTTCAAGGGCTAGATCTGAGCACAGATCTAAGTCTCGATCTCGTTCACGCTCCAAAAGGTAGGTTGTATAGAGAATCCCCTACATTTTGCTGTAAGCCTATGGATCTTCGATTAGAAGGCTTAATGTTGGAGATATTATACTTTGTTTTTGCAGATGCATATTGAAGGATTATGAGTGCTTAATTTTACTTTATTATTTCTAGGTTGTATATTGAGAGTTTCTCAAAAATAAAAATAAAAATATTTCTTACAAGTCATCTCTAAATGAATATCGAATTTGATTAAATCTGGAAGGAATGGTTATGGAAATTTATATGGACATTGCTTTAGGCTTGTAGGGTAATATCTTCTTGAGACCTAACTGAGTTATTGTCAATCATGATTGCTCTTCTTTGGTGCCATTTCTTTGGATCCTCATTAGCTTTATTAGATTGTGTCTTTATTTCTATAAGAAGCATTTATTAAGCTCCTGTTCACTTCCCATTTTTTAAAACTCATTTTTCTCCGAACTCATTTTCAACCATACATTTCATGGACTCATGACTTTTTTCAACTTTTCAACCATACGTTTCATCAATTTTTTTTTTAACTAAACCAAACAGGGGGCTTAATTAGCTTATGATCTCTATAGTTCTACGTCCATTTTGGAATAGTCTTTTACTACACTGGTTTTGCGAATCACTATCCAGGTGAAGCAAGAAAGACTAATGCAAACTTGGTTTGTAAGAAAAAACATTTGTCAGATTAGTTTTATATACCAGGGTTCAGAGGAAACGAATTTGGTATAATTAACGTTTATTACTAGATGTTCAGTTAACCATTTAAGATTCTCTCCTGGTTTTGTGGTCATCACTTGCAAGTAAAAGTTGCCAGTTGTTTAATGTACAATGAAATCTCATAATCATTATATTACTTTTCTATTAATTCACCGTCCTCTTCTGTTTATGTTGACTTATGTTACCAATTCAATAACTTTTGTATGTTTCAGCTGCTTCTTGATGTTAATATTGAATCTTTTTCAGCAAAAGGATCAGCGGTTTTGATATGGCACCTCCTGCTGCAATGATTCCTAACGCAGCCGCTGCTTTCGCTACTGCTGCAGGTATAAAATTGCTATTTTGCAATTCCATCTTATGGTAACTGTTATCTTTTTGTCTTTGACATAGCGTGGAAAGTTCGTATCAAAATGCATGGTTTCATTTTGGTAAGCGTACTGGTTCTCATTTGCACCTAGCACAATACGAGTTCTGGTCGCTAGATTGGCTGTTTATGTTTCTTTTATATTTACTTAGTTAAATAATTCTATAACTGAGAGGGTTTTTGGTTTCTTCTTGTGTTTGGTGTTTGTTTTTTTGTTTTGTATGTCATGTGTTATGTTCTAAGAAGGCAATATTGGGCTAGTTGCCCCACTGTGCTGACAATGGGCCTGAGCCGACTTCCCTAGCTTTTATGTACAAGGAAGAACAACACAGGTCTTTTCCATCTTCAGTCGGGAATGTTTGGTAGTTCTTACAAACATTTCTCTCTAATAACTGAACAGTCTACTTTTTCCATTTTATCTTTATGGTTCAGCTTTAATCTAATTGCTAGATGATAGGTATGCCTAAAATACGAATGATCATGTAAAGATAACTATTGCAAATGTTAAATCTCAGTAGATTAGTGAAAATTAAGATGTGTGCTCAACCTTTATTTTGTGGATGTAACTTTACTTTGTCTTGGCAGGTCAGATGCCTGGGACTACACCAACCATTCCTGGAATGTTTCCAAACATGTTTCCTATGGCATCAGGACAGGTTTTCTACCCTTGCTCACTGTTATTTTTGTGCTGGCTTTATTGTCTTGCCTTTGGAAATTAACCTTGGTTTCATGGCAGTTTGGAGCTCTCCCTGTTATGCCAGTTCAGGCGATGACTCAGCAGGTTGATTTATATTAAAATAATGTTATCTAACACCATTGGTGCTGAACATCGGTATAGGTGTCAGCATATCATAGGTCCTATTAAATGGGCCATAATCTCTTGTATTTAAATGAACCTATAATTTAATGTCACTAGTGTTGTTACTTAGACCGGTGTTCACTAGTGTTGCTAAATAGCATTACTCTTTATTTTATTGGATTGTTTTGATTTTTTGTTATGTGTCTCAAAAATATAATTTTTCCACTATTTAGTTAATATCTTATTTTAATTGTTGTACTTTCAGGCTACTAGACATGCTCGACGAGTCTATGTTGGTGGACTTTCTCCCACTGCCAATGAACAGGTAATCTCCATCCTGCTAGCTTTGTCATTTTTCTCGAATTGATTGGCATTTCTGCAAGGTTTAAATGGTGTGATGTATTCATCAATAATATCTAATGTTGAATATTTGGTTTCTCATTTTGATTGTTTTCTTAATTTCATTATTTGAAGACGATGCACGTTCGATGAAATAGAACCTTTTTTTTTTCCTTGTAAAATTTTAAGCGAATTGACTAACATGTGTAGTTGAATAAATTGTGTGCCATTTTAATTGTTGCACTGTGGATTCAAGCTTCTTTCACTTCTTCCCTTTTTGTGGCATATACCAGTTTCTACTTGGTGTTTTGTTCTATATTTCCTTCACTTATGCTTGTTTCTCTCTGGCTCTTTCATTCCTGGTCGTTCAGTCTGTGGCAACCTTCTTTAGTCACGTTATGTCTGCAATAGGAGGAAACACTGCCGGTCCAGGTTAGTTAAAACTCATATATTTGTTCTGTCAAGACACAACAGACTCGATTCAAAGGCTTTAAACTATTCCCATCTGATTGCAGGAGACGCTGTTGTGAATGTATATATTAACCATGAGAAGAAATTTGCTTTTGTGGAGATGAGATCTGTTGAAGAGGCTAGTAATGCTATGGCCTTAGATGGGATTATATTTGAGGTATATTAACATTTCTTGGGTTTTGCAGCACCCTGAGCTTACTGAATTTTAAATTCATTTATTCCGCTTCTTACTAAAATTATGAGTTCCAGTTCATTTCCTAATCCGGGCATATATTACTTTCTTAAGATGTACCCTATACCATCAGCACCAGTTTCCCAAAGTTATTTTTTTCCTTTGTTCTCTTTTTTAGAAGAAATTCTGCTTACCAATGTTGGTCCTTGCTTCTGTGCGCTCCCTCCCCGCGCGCGCGAAAACCGACAATTTTATGTTGGTGTTTGCTGTTTCATGTACAACTTTTATTTCTTGCATGGATAACATTTATTTACATTGTGGCTATGTTATTTAATTAGATATTTTACTTTTTTGCAGGGAGCACCAGTTAAAGTCAGAAGACCTAGTGATTACAACCCCTCACTGGCTGCTACTCTTGGCCCGAGCCAACCTAATCCAAGTTTGAACCTCGCAGCTGTTGGGTTATCACCAGGTTCTGCTGGCGGACTTGAGGGACCTGACCGTATATTTGTGGGCGGTTTACCATATTATTTCACTGAAGCACAGATCAGGGAGTTGCTAGAGTCTTTTGGTCCCTTGCGAGGTTTTGATCTGGTGAAAGATAGAGAAACAGGAAATTCCAAAGGCTATGCATTTTGCGTCTATCAGGATTTATCAGTTACGGATATTGCTTGTGCAGCTCTTAATGGTATTAAGATGGGTGATAAAACTCTTACAGTTAGGCGAGCTAACCAGGGTACAACACAACCTAAACCTGAGCAAGAGAGTGTGTTATTGCATGCTCAGCAACAAATAGCATTGCAGGTTAGATGATTTAAATTGTCTTCCGTGCTTGAGGATTTTGTGTCTTCTTCTTCAAGATCCTTGTGTATAAAGGTCTAAAAAGCTCTTTGACATATCTAACTCATTATAAAAAGGATTCTTACTTGGTTTCCAGTTGCCTCCCTGAGGTTTGTTTAATGCCCATTTACCCCCCCAGTCTTTAGAAATGATCTATTCAGTCACTGCATTACGTCAAATTGTTGGCTTACAACTTCTAAAAGATTAAGGAAACAAGGGACCGTAAAAATATTTACGTGATTCTATCTCATGACATCAAAAAAATAAAAAGGGAACTTTTAGATCAAAACTCTATTAGAAGAGGCACAACCCATCCTTGGCCCATGGTTTTCTTTTCTATTTTATTTCATTCTGTTTTTATCATATTTTCTTTTCTATTT
>CAIGRK010075594.1:0-10013 GCA_903798315.1 Fraxinus greggii
TCATCAAATATAAAGTTTTACCTATAAAAATACAATAGAACATAAATTAGGTAGAATTTTATCAAAAAATAATAAAATATCATTATTTAGGGTCTCGAATAAGTGTAGAAACTACACTTATCATCCGCCAATGGATTCATCAAGCTCCATAAATAAATTTTGCTTTCCACAAATATGACTACTTGCATCGGAATCAAGCTACCACTGATTATTCTCTTCATTTGCATCGCTTTTGCAAGCGAGAAGCAAAGTGGGATCTCCATCTTCATTCTTGCTATCTACAAAGTTAGTTTTCTCTTCCACATTATTTTTGCATTCTCAAGAATAATGGCCATATTTGTAACAAGCATATCATTCGACATTTGATTTGTCGTACCTTCCTTGATTTCGCCTCAAACTTCCTCATTTGCCTCTTCCACGGCCTCTTCCTTAGTTGAAGTTTTGGCTTTTCTCCTCATTATTTGAATGTTGGTTGTTGCATCGTCCGCCTCTTCCACAACCATGACCTCTTCCATGTTCTCGACCTCTTTAGGACGTGCCATTTCTTTCGTCCTTCTCTTTCAATAAAAGCTTTGCTTGCAAAGTTTGCTCTACCGATTCTTGCTTCGGTTTCTTCTATCGTTCTTCATGAGCTTGCAAAGACCCGACAATCTCCTCAATGGTCATGGTGTCCAAATCCTTGGATTCTTCAATAGCAACGACAACATAAATGAATCGTGGATTCAAGGATCGTAGAATTTTTCCAACTACCCCGATCATCCTTCATGTCATTCTCATATCTCCTCATTTGGTTGACAATAGCTGAAACTCTTGAAATATAATCCGAAACAGATTCGAACTCCTTCATTTGTAGGGAATCAAATTCTCCTTCTAATGTTTAGAGACGTACGTTCTTTACTTTATCAACTCCTTTAAAAGAATCTTCAAGAATATCTAATGCTTCCTTGGAGGTGATTTCTCTAGCAACCTTATCAAACATCTTTCCATCTAAACTTTGATAGATGAGAGACAGTGCATTTTGATATTTCTTCATGGCAGCTGCATTTGCATGTTCTGTTGCGATAACTTAGGCCACAAGTTCCCAAACATCACAGGCTCCAAGCAAAGCCTTCGTACGAATGCACCAATTATCATAATTTTCGTTGATTAGTGGTGGAACTTGAAATGGAGTTACATTCATCATATTTTCTTCAATTATCTCCAAACACAAGCGGCTCTGATACCAATTTGTTAGAAATTGGAGAACATAAGTTCACTAAACACTCGAACTCACGAAAAAGTATTGGAGGAAATATATATGATTCTATTATTACTTCGACTTGACTTTATTTTCAAATAGTCTAGTACATATATCAATATTTAATTGCATACATTTCCCTCTACCTAAGTACATGAATAACACTAAACGAACATACATGTACTCTTTAATTCATGGATTAAAATATTAGGTATTTATGGATTAGTTTAGAATGAATCTAGTTTATTAATTCAACATTTAGCACGTAATTTGTAACTTAGGGATGAAAAAGGGAAGATTGGATGAAATTTAATTGCTGTTTTTATGAGTATCTTGTAATTTTCATGCAATAAAAGAATATTTTTTTGAAGTCTTGAGTGTGAATCCTATCTTTCAAAATTGGAGAATGCATAGAATCCTTTGGCCACACACGATTAAATGTTTTTTGTTGAAATAATGACACCAGAAGGAACTGTAGAATAGATGAATCCAATGAAACCATTGATTTTAATTTCATCGATCTTGCATAAGCAAATTTTATAGAAATTTCAAATAGGCTGTTCTAGCTGAAACATGTAAAAAAAAAATAATAATAATAAGCTAGGATAGTAGGTTAAAATTATCCTCATTTAACAACGACAAAATAAATGTAGAAGAAACAAAAAGACGATCCAACTTCACAGATCCACAATCTTTAACATAAGAAACAAAAAGACGATCCAACTTCACATATCCACAATCTTTAACGTCGTCAACAATCTACTGATAACTGTAACTTTAGCCTCAAATGTCTTCGTGAACTAAAGGGATGGCAATTTGTCTTACCAAATTCGAGTTTGACGGATACCTGCCCTGAACGAGGCAGCAAGGCCGGAATCCCAACTCTATCCCATTTTATTTTTTTATTTTTTAAATTATTATATTTTAAATATATAATTAAATATTTATTAATCCCTTACTAAAACATTAATACTTTGACTATAAATACATGGAAAGAATCCCACATTGGATTAAGTGGATTTGTTATCTTTTTATTTTTAGTCAATTAATACAATTTGTGAATTTTTATTTTTATAAATAAAAATAAAAATAACAAATTAAATATTCAAATACCTCATAGAAAAAATATAAATGGGGCAGGACGAGGGCAAAATTTCCATAGTAAACTTTAGAAATTTGAGAAATTATTATCATAAAAAAATAACTCAACGACTATTAACATAAAATTCAAAATTTCAGTGACCATTGGCATAATTAACTCAAATTAATTTTTTTCAACGTTAATTTATAAAGAGAATTAGTAGCGAATTTCACAAACTGTGTGAGTAATAATAGTAGTAATTATTAATTTATGATTAAAAGTCATATTTAATTTTGATTAAATTTATAAATAATTTATATATTTACACCCAAGGCTAATCTAAAATTGTTTTTGAAACCTAAATTTGTTATTTTACTCAGACCAGTTTGAGCCACATTTTTCGTGTAAAATGTATTTTGGAATAGTAATTTGATGGAGAATGTGTGGTTAAAAAATATGAAAAAAATTTAGATTTACGTGTAATATTATTTTATTAAAAATGTATGATTGCAAAGAAAAGAGAGAAAAATGTATTTTGAAAATAATGTGATCGATCAATTTTGCGAAGATGCAAACTGCATAGGCTTAAGTGTAATATTCCACAAAAATGAAGGGCAACACTGGAAAAAAGAAAAAGGTTCGAAGGGTTTTATAAGCTATCACTATCCCAAATTTTAGGGTTCTCTGCGTAGATCTCTTCATCAAATCAAACCGCTCCTCAAGTCTCGTCCCCAAAATGGTACTGCACTTTTCAATGTTTTTATATTTATTTCTCATTTATATGCGGGTCTGTGGTTTAGTTATTTACGACGAAGAACTGCAATACTTTTGTGCAGTTTTTTTATATAATTTATTTATGAAGTATAGGATTGCTTTCTGGTTTTCGATAACGTAATATGGGCTAAGATTTTTATTCGTCTATTTGGATGTTTTTGTTGGTGATTTGAGGCTATAGTATCTTCTATGTGCTTGTTAATATAATGATTTAAAATCTGTGCTCATTCAAGCATTTAATGGGAATATGGTAATTTGTAGAAGCATGGTGCTAAAGAAATTTTTGGGTGGAGGATATGTACGTGAGAATTTATTTATTTATTTATTTATTATTATTATTTTTTTTTTATTTGAATGTGTGAAAAATCTATTTAGGTAGAAACAATGTTCTAGGAGTTCGCATATGAATGAATTGTTACTTCATTTATGTTTTTCATAACTGGATGAGCTGAGATTTGTAATTCATAATCTAGAGATTAATAGGGTAGTAAAATGGGCATAAAATCCACAATGTGATATGTTTAGTTTCAAGAATTTTATATTATATAGAAGCATAAAGTTTTCTGTTATCATAAGAATATGATTAATAAATTTTAGCTGTAGCTTACATTAAGGGGCAAATGTAGTTGATTTTCTGGTTTTATCATTTTTACTATAGAACTTATGCTTTGCCTACTGTGCTTTAAAATGCTTTCCTTCATTTTCGCTTCTCGTCCCTTTCTTCTAGTTCCAAACCAAAGCATATCATTTCTTACCTACAGTGTGATTTATCACAGTGCAAAATCTGGATGGTTAACTGAAATATTTCTCAGAATAGTCTGCTTATTTTAATTGTTTTTATTTGGAATTACAACTCACATTCATAGCCATGGAAGATGGGTTCTGCTCTGAATTCAATTTGAATAATTTAATTGCTGAAATACATCCTTTTTCAATTTGAAAGCATCTCGTGTAATGGGTGCTATGCAGTAAGCCTATTTTTTAAGGATTCCATAATATTGTAAAAAATTATTGCCACTGTTCTCTGTTTTCATTTATCTTTGTCATAGTGGTGGCTGCTGTCTCTTCTCTGTTGCAGGAAATTGAGGATAAAATGTTGTGATAACTGTCCTATAAGTTGTTGCCATTGACATTGTTACTCATTTCTTGTTGTTTTTGTGCTTCTCAGCCAAAGCAGATTCATGAGATCAAGGACTTCCTTCTTACAGCAAGAAGGAAGGATGCACGTTGTGTGAAGATCAAGAAGAGCAAAGATGTGGTGAAGTTCAAAGTTCGTTGCTCAAAGTACCTCTACACCCTT
This sequence comes from Fraxinus greggii, assembly GCA_903798315.1. Taxonomy (NCBI): domain Eukaryota; kingdom Viridiplantae; phylum Streptophyta; class Magnoliopsida; order Lamiales; family Oleaceae; genus Fraxinus; species Fraxinus greggii. Next base: position 4,393 of record CAIGRK010075594.1, read on the forward strand.
TCTGTCTTTGATCTCGAGAAGGCTGACAAATTGAAGCAATCCCTTCCTCCAGGTTCTTACTTCTGAACTAAACATATTCTACTTGGATGCTAAGTTAAATGATATTATAGTACTTGCAATAGTAAACAAAAGCTGTACTCATGCATCCCTTTTGTGATTCAAACAATACACCTTGTGGGTCTCAATGTTTCAAATGTGCGTGGCAGTGTGAGGCTGCTCTCCGGTTCCAACATTAGGCTGTCCATCTTTAGTTAGAATTATCGGTAGAGGGATTAGTTTAAAATTTAATTTCCTCAAATAACTAAGATTGTCCAGACATTTGACCCGCCGAAAAAGGGCTGATCAGGGCAATCGATAATCCTTTGATATCGCATGGATTGATTTATACTAGGAAAAATATCTTTTGTCATTTTTTTGAAAAAAGCTAGAAATTAATTGAGACGCCAAGTGTGAACATCAGTTGCTGAAGATGTTATATTTTCAGTTATTTGTCATTAGTTTTACTTGGAAGTACCTTTCAAATTCGTAAAGTATTATCTTAATATGTGAATTAACTTTGAAATTGGCTATCATGTCATGGATTTGGGTTGTTGACTGTAACAATTCCTTCTAAACAATTTCATTTGCAGGTTTGAGTGTGCAAGACCTGTGAGCTGGAGTTTGCCCTCGTCTGAGAATAGTGTCAGAGATAATTTTTTAAGAAAGACTTTGTTATGAATGTATTTTTGTTAAATTATTCTCAATTGATAGCAATTGGACAAATTTAACTGGTTGTGTTGGGTTGATACATGCTTTAGGTACTTTTTCTCGTACATTGTTTAGCTAATTTTCTCTATGCTTGCTTCTCTATATAGAATTACTCGTTTGGGTTCTTTGGGCCTAGAAGATTATTACTGGTATATAAATCTGTGTCATAGACACCAGTTCTTTTTAATACGAACAGAAATAAATTAAAATAACTAAAGGCTGAAAAATAGTAAAAAATTGCTCTACTTCCCTACCCCAACGTTCCACCCCATCGCTATTTTCTCCTTTCTCATACTCATAGCTGAAAGTTTTATATTTATCAAAAGATTGGCCATGCAAGAATAGAAATATATTTTGATCAGCTCAAAAGATTAGTTAGTTTAAAGTAGTGTCAATTTTGCTCATCGGTTCGGGTTCGGGCTGTCCGTTGCTCAGCCTAGGAAAAGCTCGAGCCGACTTGGCTCGGTGGAACTGAGCTGAGGCACAACTTGAGCCCCATTAGGGGGTGTTTGCCCAATCCTGGGCCCATCGAGCCACACAAAGCCTATGTTGGGCTAATTTCGGCCCTTGATTATCCGGGAAAAATAATAATAATAATTTTTAAAAAAATTAGAAGAAAAACAAAAAAGGGCAACGGCATGTATTTACAAAAAAAATTAAAAAAAAAATAAAAAATAAAACGCAACAGCTAGCTGCCTAAACTTTTTGGTTGAGCAAAAGTTTGGTTCGAGCCAAAAAAAGTTTGGATCATTTTTACTCGAGTTGAGTTTGAACCTCAAGTTTCGGCTTGCGAACTAGTTCGGTTCAACTCGTTGACATCCCTAGTTTAAAGCTTAGCAAGGTAGAGTTTGATCAATGTTGCATACGGACAATTGGAAGAGAGGATCTCTCTCTCTCTCTCTTCATAGCCGGCTTATTCAATCCATTCTCCAAAGGCTAAAAACCTAGGAAAGTAAAGGGGGCTTGAAGTTGCAAAACGGTTACCAAAGAAATTGTATGCAATCACTCTATGGGTGATGCATTTCCCCTATCTATTTATATAGGTCTACAAAGACAATGAAAGTGATTAATTGTTTTGAAATTCTACAAGAAGAAAACATTTAACACTTCAATTAAACGACTTGGTAAAAATAAATAAGAAATAAACTATCAGACGACTAATTGGAAAATTCATAAATCGACCCACAATAATGAGCCAACTTGTGATCCTTGTAAAGCAAAATCCTAACAATGGACCGTATGCAATCTAGAGTCTGTTTGGCTTTGCTTAAAAGACTAGAAATAGTAGCTTCTTCTTTCTTTCTTTTTTCCACAGCATACTTTCTACGTTCTATAAATAAATATTTTATTCTTTGGACTTGATGAAAGCCAATGGAAACAGGAGAATAAGTGGTAAAAGATGGCAAATTAGTATCTTGATCAAATTATCCTTGGATAAATCAAACGAGTGGACTATATGCGATTATTTGACGATGTAAATTGACGGAATGAGACGACATGGGTGAATTGCACAAATAATGGTATATCTAAGGGTCTAAATTACGAAAATGAAACGATAAGGATTATTTTGTGCTAATTACCCTTTATGATATGTACAAATGTATCATCGACCTTCAAATTTTGGCGATGGTGTCCTGATGCACGTGCTATTTTAAATTCCATCCAAAATGACTGGTTACTGCAAGTATGAAATGCTGAGTATGGTTGATTGAAGATTCATTTGCACTTAACCTCCATTGCAATTTTTCCCAAATTAAGTATGTCCCGATTCATGAGTGGTAGCTTCGTGAAGAAATTGAATGTCGTGTGGGTACCGGGTATTACCTCCAACCGACCCATTTATGGCTTGGTGAACCCACCCACTTATCTCTGTCTTTTTTCCCCTACACAATTCTAACTTCATGGTAAGTGTGGCAAATATGTCTAATTCATTCGTGGGTTTGGCTTTTCTCGTCTCGTCCTAATTTAGCCTATGGATGACTCAAGCTCATTTTAAGACGAGACATGAAACGATCCGAACATCTTTTTTTCTTCAAGAGATAGATCATTTTGAGCTTGTTTCATTAGTTTCTTTAAAAAAATGAGCCAACTCATGGATGGCTTGACTCGGTCCATGAGGCTCACGAACCAAAAGGCTAAATTGAGCCTAGTTTGAGAATACGAGCCGAGTTTACAGACTTGAGCTAAGATGTCGAAGGATCGAGCCGGCTCAACTCAGCTCATTGTCACTCATATTTCATAACTAAAAATTTAATTTTTAGTCGTTTTTATAACTTTTTCGTACACTGAACTTAAATTGTAATAATATTTAGGGATAATTGCAGCAACAGTCCCTAATTTTTCAACTTTACTTTAACCTTCACTTTGGGCCAGACACAGTCCCAAACCTTTTAAAAATTCGCACCAGGGGTCCAAGTGGATGGAAACCATCCATCTTGCCACTAGTTGACCAAAACATTCAAAATTTGATCAATCTTAACCAAATGAAAAAGTACAGAATGGTATTTTATATTTTTCCACATTAAATAATTGAAATAATTAAATATAAACTCATCTTCTTTTCCACCTCACGCCACCTAATCAAAACCAGAAAATCCTCCGGCCACCATCGCCACCGCTAGACGTCTTCCCCTTCCAATTTCTCCATGATCATTCGATCGAGGAAGCAATTTTTAACTGCTTCCCTTTCAAGTTTCAAAATTTGGGTTCGATTTTGGAGAAAGCAGCAATGATTGAGGCGGACAGTGAGATGAATTTTTTGCACCGCGCCTGAACTTCATCCATAAATTCAGTGAGTTTGGACTGCAATTGAGCTTGACCCATGGGTGGGCTGGGCCAGAGGTAGAGGAAGATTCCCTAGGTGGCCTGCGACCGTGGGTTGGCCGGACGGAATTGGAATCGTCATTGTTCGGACTATTCTGCGCGACAGTCGCCACTAGCATAACTTCTGAACCAAATTCGATCTGCTGTGAGGCTTTTTGGCATAAATTGGGAACATGGTTGAAGTCGTCTGGCCATTGGTAATCGGCAAGTGGTGGTTCGCGATCATGTTGGTTGCCGGAATGTGGGATTCCGACAGTTCGGACAGTTTCACGCAGTGAAGTTTGAGTGCTGATTTCTTCTGATTCTGGAGTTGTAATGGATGAGTGTTTTGTGGTAATTGAAGAGGGAATGAAGGGTTTTGTAATGACACCAATATCCAGAGGTCTTGGTAGCTGGAAGTTGCCGGACGGGAATGTGGAAGACGATAATTATGGAAGATGATGATTTTTTCAATTTCTTATTTAATAATTTAATGTGGAAAAATGTAATGTACCATTCTGCCCTTTTTCATTTGGTCAAAATTGGATCAAATTTTGAATTTTTTGGTCCACTAAAGGCAAGATGGATGGTTTCTATCCATTTGGACCTCATGTGCGAAATTTTGAAAGGTTTGGGACTGTGACTGGCACAAAGTGAAGGTTAGGGTAAAGACCGCAAAAAGTTGAAAGGTTAGGGACAGCTGCTGCAATTATCCCTAAAATTTATCAATTATCATATTTACTCTTGTGTACAAAATATACCATTAAAATATCGATTCCGTGTTCTACACGAAATGTTTCTACAAAAGTCACGATTCAGCAAATTCGTGCCCTATGTAAAAGATTATTTGAATTTCTTAACTAAGACAAATTGTATTGCGTATTTAGTATACCATAACGGACGGAGTTAAAAAAAAGAAAAGTAAATGTTTATTAATTGCCATCTTTAATTTTATCCAATCCATGTATCAAATATGTTCGTAGTAGTAAACAAACGTGACATATGCTAATTAAGTATAGACTAAATAATTAGTAAGATGCTAAGTATGTCTTGTCACACTTGGAGACATATAATTATTTTTAAGCATAGGTGTGATTAGTTGTTAATCCAATAAGTGCATGTGCTCAAGTGATGAAGAAGCAAATGCCAGCACATTACTTTCCTTTTTGTCAAAAATATTATAAATTAAAATATAATATTTCACAAAGTAAATCTTGGGTGCCTTCTTCTTTTCCTGAAAGTTTGAATTGACCAAATTCCTTCACATCCACTAATTATTTATATTAATAAAAATAGAAAAAATTTCGATCAAGAAATCAAATGTGATTTTTCACTCGTGAGGGGAAAAAGGTTATCGTTCTCTTACAATAGTTGTATCCAAGGCAATGTACGTAGATAATTTGTTTAAAAACAATTTTTTTTTTTGGATTGTGGGGATGGAGCAAACTGTAAGTTGTACATGGCTTTTTGTGATTTATTGTTATCACAAGTGTTACGTAATTAATCGAATTAATTATATCTGTTCGACTCAACATAGGTACAATGTTCTCGATAGCCAACCTAAGCGTATTATAATTGGCATTACAAATTAAAACAAGATGCAACACATGAGCTAAGCTCAATCCTATTATATAAACAAGCTCTGCTCGTGTCCACTAAAGTCGAAAACTCGTTTCGACCCTTTGACTCGTGGGTCTCATGAGTGATCCGACCCAACCACGAGTTACTCATTTTTTTAAAATAAACTAATAATACGAGCTAAAAACAAGTCGGCCCACAAGCTCAAAATGAGCCAGAGCCGTCCATGAGCTGAGCCAGAACGAGTCGAGCCTACAAGCAACTTTACCAGTTTGACAACCCTATTAAAAATATAAAAGTAGCTACGAAAACGGAAATATAAAGAGCAGAACCCTATGTGTGTAGAAAAAATCAAATGATCTTTAATAAAGAATCTTAAATACAAGTTCTTGGGTTAACTAACATTGACCTTTCCTTCAAAAAGTTAATTGAGTGTGGGTTAAGCTAATCCATGTACTTAATCTTCTTAGAAATTTATAATATTAATAATAATA
>CAIGRK010075671.1:0-14184 GCA_903798315.1 Fraxinus greggii
ATAAAATCATTGTAATTATTTCTTCATATTTTAGTGAAATCTACACTCCTCTGTCAATTATTTTATTCTTATGTTTGTGATCAATCACTTCATACTGTATCATATTATGTTCTCGTCTATTATCACAACAAACTGGAATCGGAATTATTCTATATTTTCTTCGTTATTTATAACAGATGCTCTTATGATTATTCATCTAATTCAAGAAGGAAATTACGACTTGTACACTTTTTTGTTGACATTATAAATATTGACAAATGTTGATTGTGTTGACCCCTAAAAATGAGCCAACAGATATCGGGTCCACTCACGCCAAGTAAAGTACGGTTCCAGCGTATTTCTACCAAAATGGTGACGGTAGCACTGAGGAAATAGACGAAGGAGGTACTTTACGGCGAGAGATAAAACCATTCAAACTCTGGCGGATGAAATGAGGGCAATCGCGCTGACAACGTTTGCCGGATTGAAATCAAACTAATCTATGTATCAACGGAATAGGAATATGTAGAAGGACAGTTATAAATGCATATAGAGGACATCGACCTTGCAAGCTTTTTTTGTGTTCTAGCTCTAGGGGTCTTTGCTTGACTTTTTGTTTGACTTTTTCTACCTACGTGGATTTGCTACATAGCATAATATATCCGAGCCGCTGAGGTGGGGAGTAACAATAGTCTCCCAAGTCTAGGCATAATCATTTATGTAGTACGTGGACTTAATTTGTAATAAATAATAATATAGTATTGCTGAAGATGAAAATAGATTTTTGTAAGGAGTGGTTTTCACCATACTACAACAATAGTCCCCCAAGTCTAGGCATAATCATTTATGTAATGTGTGGACTTTAGGTCACACCTGATCTTTATAGGTGTTATCCGAAGTGGTTTTACTTGGTAAGTTTCTATTATTTGGACTGGTTCTAGGTAGGTGTGTTGAAGCGGAGTGGAGCTGAAGATGTGTCTTTAGATGTTCCCGTATAACCGAGGCGCTGACGGAAGTGGTCGATGTGAAGAAGGTCACATCCTTCCACAGCCTCAGATATTGATAATTACGAAGCATTTTCTCTTAATATCTTTGAGAAACACGGGGCATCCTTAATGATGGCACTTCAATGATTTGATGTTATGGGAAGTTTCTAAGAGAAGGCAGCTGGGGCGGTATAACTTCCAATACACGCAATCGTCGCTACATTTAATGTGTAATGATGGTTGTCTTTCACACATCTTGTGAACTTCGGATGCATGAAGGCGGTGGTATCGACTCCAAATCTGGGTCGTAGAAGACTAAGCGTCTGAAGTGTTAAGGTGGTTCAGATTAATACTTCGAAATGGACAGTAAAAATGACTCGGATCCATATCCAATGGCTAGAATCGAGTGTGTCTGCCTATAAAAGGCATGGATTTTTGGAGGGGATTTTTCCATTTTTGGACGAATCTTCGTTTGATTGCTTTTTCAAACCTTCAAGTCTTCAAGCTTTTCTTTCAAGTTTTTCTTTCTTCTCCTTCGTTGTTTTAAGAAAACCGTAAGTATTGTACCTTGTTTTCTTTATATAAATTTTTTAAGCAACCTTTGTAAATCAATGGCTTTTTCTTCGAAATTTGCTTGGGAAAAAGTTGACATTAGCAAATTGGCCAGTGAGATGGGCTTTTCAGTTACAAACACAGCTGACCTCGTCCTCGCTGTTGAGGCTTGATGAGGTGCTTCCACTTCTGAGGGTAGTGGTAAGGATGATGAAATAGGTTGGAGGCAGCCAAAATTCCTTCTTCAGTAGATCCGGCGTATTTAGCCAATCTTAAAGATAAGTATAGGATCCCCTATGATATTGAACTTCTCTCCCCTTCTCCTAACGAGCGAGCCTGCTATCTGTAGCAAGGTTGTATCACTGTTAGTGAATTTTTGTTGAAAGCTGGACTTCGTTTGCCGATTCACTCCTTCTTCGGGGCAATCCTCAGACTTTATGGACTAGCCCCTACCCAGTTCATTCCCAACGCCTAGGCCCAATTGGTAGGTTCCTACTTCCTTTGGAAGGAGGNCTTCAGTAGATCCGGCGTATTTAGCCAATCTTAAAGATAAGTATAGGATCCCCTATGATATTGAACTTCTCTCCCCTTCTCCTAACGAGCGAGCCTGCTATCTGTAGCAAGGTTGTATCACGGTTAGTGAATTTTTGTTGAAAGCTGGACTTCGTTTGCCGATTCACTCCTTCTTCGGGGCAATCCTCAGACTTTATGGACTAGCCCCTACCCAGTTCATTCCCAACGCCTAGGCCCAATTGGTAGGTTCCTACTTCCTTTGGAAGGAGGCATCCTTAGGAGAAGACATGCCCCTGCATGTTTTTCAAACAGTTTATCAGCATTGGTCCTTGGGCAAAGGGGATTCCAGTGGTGGTATTCTTTATTTCCTTGGGGGTCACATTCCCCTTTGTCTTCGACCTGCCTACTTCCATTAAAGGATGGAAGGAGACTTGGTTTTGGGTGAGGGAGAGGGAGAGGTAGCAAGAGTGTGAGGGCGATCTTGTCCCCCATGTCAAAGCCCCTACTTCGATTCCGATGCCCATGAGAGCTTTTCTTGTTTTCTTTGCTCTCTGAACGGACGAGGTCTGATACATACCTTTTTAAGTGTTTGTTTCGCTTTGTTTCGCAAGTTCGGTTGAACGGTTCGAGTTTACAGAGATTGAGTGGGACACTCTCTCAAAGGTCTACAAAAAAATCTCTCGACTCACATGACTTCAGTCGTTTGATCCAGATGAGCCGTTGTTTCGAAGACTTCTGTTTGATGGTGAAGAGGGGTCAAAAGTTATCATACTTTGACTTTTTATTGGCATCATTCCCATGGAATCCTGCTAACCTAGTTCATTTCTTGTTTACAGAGAATTTTAATAAGAGGAAGCATCTCACCCCCGACATGGCCACCATCCTTGCGGCCACATCTACCTCTGGGGAGGCGATGAAGCCCTCATCTGCTGGAGGAAAGCAGGTGAGGGACAAATTTGAGAGGATCAGCAAAGAAGCTGCCTCTCAGAGGGAATGACCCCCAGTGGCTGATAGGGGAAAAAAGGTGATGGAGGAGGAACCTATAAAGAGGTTCAGAATCCCAACCCCAGTGGGACGGGTGGTTCTAATGATGTCCCTTCCCCCTCCCCCGTTCTGAGGTCGCAGCAAGGAAGAAAATATTGGGCAGCTCAATGGCTACAACCTCAGGGGGATAGAAGAGGCCAACTGTTGTGGAGCCCCTGAGGCAAGAGGCTGCTAAGAAGGCTAGGACTTCTAGTGACTCCACCACTTCTGAAGTTTCTAAGTCGAAACTCGGCCTATCCTCAAGGAGAGAAGAGCTCGAATCTGAGGCTATTGCCCTTCTTTCCCCCCGAAGTCCAAACTGCTACCACAACCTTTCATAGGTATTGGATGGAGAAGTGGCAATCCTACGTCGAAAAGAACAACATCGTCGATGATGTTACCACGATGGTGGCCCAGGTAGGAAGATCTTTTGGCATGGCCATAAAGGTGGAGGCCCTCTTTAAAAACCTTCAACGAAAAAATAAGGAGTTCGCAAATAAAGCTACTCAGGCTGAGGAGGCTACCAAAGTGGCTAAAGCTGAGGCTCAGAAGAAAAAGGAGGCCGAGGAGTCAGTGAAGCTCGCTTCCGCCTTGGAAGAAATTGAGAAGTTAAAGAAAGAGGTTCACTTATCTCAGAGCGAAGTGGCCTCCTTAATGAAGTGAGTGGAGACATCTGATGCCCACCAGAAGCCGGTGGCTAAGGCCTTGGAAAAGGCTAATAAAGAGAATTCTATTCTGAAGGGGAAAGTGGGGGAAATAACCTCCTAAGTTACTGGCTTGACCAAAGAAGTGGAGACCGTTCAGAGTGATGCTGAACTAGCCAGCCGAAATACTGAGAAGACCTTACTCACCAACTTCATCTAACCGAAGCATATCAGAGCTTCAGGAAGTATTGGAGGAGGTATGCTTACACCGAGGTAATCAAATGGCTGGAGGTCAGCACTTAGGACGTCAACACTTCTGAGATGAGGGCTGAGTTTCTTGGGGAGGAGGAGTCTGTACCTCAAACTCCAGTGGATGGAAGCCATGTAATTGAACTGGATGATGATGCTGTTGAAGAAGTGGCCCCTGATGCCATCGTGTCCTTCGTGGCTCCTCAACCCCCACCCTCTTAAGATGTAATTCTTGTATTTTTAGCAATTGTTATCAAGTGTAATTGCTTCGGCCCATTAAATATAAATCTTCCTTTTATAAATGAACTGACTCCTTTTACTCAATATCCGTGTTTCTTTAAATTTCTGCGTCCTCCTTGCCTTGCTTAATTCTGATGTACTTACCAGTATGAATTTGGACAACGTATACTTTAGTAATGACGTTAAAACAAGTATGACAAAAAAATCAAACCTATAACAGTTTTCATAGCTCTGACAACGTCATGTAATTAAGTGTAACAAGGTCGGACTTCAACATGGTCCAAAACTCGAAGTTCTTCTAGTTATTTTAGAATATGTATACCAGATAATTAAACATGTGATGATTTTCATGCAACATTCTAAACATAGTACTTCGATAATAATTCAGATACTAAAATTTATCCAAGTTTCAGAAGTTCTTGTACCTTTATCAATTTTCAAAGTCGGTTGATATGAACAATTCGAGGTATTTTGAGGGTATTGTAGCTCAAACTTCTGTGAAGTATTGGTAGGTCGTACTTTCTGTTTTCTTCCCTCAACATGGGTTGAGATGTTCGTTCATGTTTGAGGGCCAGTGCCTCATTGGGTTAGTTCGGAGGTGGTCCTTTTTGGATCTGGAGCCTCGTCGAACCGTAGACTCATTTCCTTGCTAGGGACAGATACTTTTATAGCATAGATAATATATTCAAACATTACTTTCATTGATTCTTAGATTGCATACACAGAATGTTTTACATCATTGAAAATATTTGCGCAAGTGCTCTACATTCCATGGATGAAGCTGTGTCTTTTCATCCATGTTTTCGATTCTGTAGGTCTCAAGTTGAACCTCTTAAAATATGCGATAAGGACCCTCCCAATTTGGGCCCAGGGTTCTCGAGCCATGCTCTTTGGAGGTTGGGAACACCCTTCGAAGCACTAGTTCGTTCAAACGAAATGATTTCTTTTTCACTTTTGAATTATAGTACCTAGCCATTTTTCTTCGATACAAGGCTAATTTTCCTTGGGAATTGTCCCTCATTTCTTCCAGGAGGTCAAGTTCGCATCTCTTCATTTCATTATTGGCAATTTCATTGAATGCATTCGTCGAGGAGATGGTAAACCTACTTCAACATGGCCCATAACCTCTGTAACATAGGCCATAGAGAATGAGGTTTTCCCTGTAGTAGTTCTACTCGTTGTTCTGATAGCCCAAAGTAGTTGGGGTAGTTCATCGACCCAAGCCCCTTTAGAGACATCCAATTTTCTTTCTAACGTGTATTTGATTGTTTTGTTAACAGCTTCAACCTGCCCATTTGCCTGGGGTGGTGTGGGAAAGAGAAATGTTTCTTGATACCCAATTCCTCGTACATGCTTCTAACTTTCTTATTGTCGAATTGCCTGCCATTGTCTGATATAATTGAGTGAGGAATTCCGAACCTACAGATGACATTCTTCCATAGGAACCTGGAGGTGTTGGCTTCTGTGATTTTGGCCAATAGTTCGGCTTCCACCCACTTGGTGAAATAATCAATGGTGATAATAGCAAAGCTAGAGTTTCCTCTTCCTTTGGGGAAAGGTTCGATTAGATCAATCCCCCATTTTGCAAATGGCCAAGGGCTAGATACAATGTTCAACTCTTGAGAATGTTGCCTCTAAAAAAGGGCAAAGCGTTAACATTTGTCGCATTTTCTAACGAATTGTTGCGCGTCCTTTTTTAAGGTGGGCCAATAATATTCCTGCCTTAGAACCTTTTGCTCCAAGGACGATCCTCCAGTGTGGTTCTCACATACCTCTTCATGTATCTCTCGAAGTACGTAGTCTGCTTGCTCTCCTCCAATGCATCTGAGCAACGGTAGTGAGAATCTACATTTATATAGTACATCATCTTACAAGATGACGTGAGCAGTTCTTCTTCTGAGTTTCTGAGCCTCCTCCTTTTCAGGATGTAGGATCTGCTCTTTGATAAAAGATATTATTAGATTCATCCAGGCCGGAGTGTCTTCAATCTACATCATAGCCTTGCCACCTGCAATGGAAGGTCATTCGAGATATTCTATAGGTACTCATGTAAGCGGTTCGGAATCCTTACTGCTTGCTAATTTAGATAGTGCGTCGGCATGGATGTTCTCATGAGAGGGATTTGCACCAGTTCAAAACTTTCAAAGGAGGGGATGACGTCCATGACTAATTTCAAGTATGCTGCCATCGACTTGTCCCTGGCTGAAAAATTACCATACACCTGACTTACCACTATCTGGGAATCACTGCTGATTACGGGCCTCTTTACTTTCATTTCTTTGGCTAGACTTAGGCCAGCTGGAGGGCCTCATACTCTGCTGCGTTGTTATTGGTTTTGAAACTAAATCTACTTACACAAGTAAGCTTATATCCCTCTGGACTTACCAGAACTACCCCAGCTCCTGATCCTGTCTCTCCCGATGATCCATCAACTGATAGGTTCCAAATTGGAGGTTCGGTGGTTTTCATGTCTTCTTCCATCTCTGGGATGGGGGTGAATTCCATCACAAAAGCTCCTAGGGCTGGCCTTTGATGGCAGCCCTGGGTTTAAAAATTTTATCGACCTCGCTGAGTTCTACAACCCACTTCAGCAATCTTCTCGAAGCATCGGGCTTCTACAGCACTTGTTTGAGGGGAAAATTTGTTAACACATATGGTCTCAATTTTCTCGAGGCTGTTATTAAAGAGAAAGCTAACTTCTCCATATCTGGATACCGAGCTTCTGCTACCAAAAGCACTTTGTTGACGTAGTATACGGGCAACTGGCGACTATTCTTTTATCTTATAAGAACTGAACTGATGGCCTCGGATGTCACAGCAAGGTACAATTGTAGTGGTTCGTGATCATTAGGCTTGGAGAGGAGGGGAGTCTATTCCAAGTACTTCTTCAGCTCTTGTAAGGCTACTTTATACTCGTCCGTTCACTGGAATTTGTTCCCTCAAAGTTGAGGATTTTAAAGAAGGGTAGGCACTTGTCCGTTGCCTTCGAGATGAAACGGTTTAGGGCTGCTACTCTTCCAGTGAGGCTTTGTATCACTTTTGGTTTTTGAGGTGACTTCATCTCAATTAAAGCTTTGACCTTTTTTAGGTTTGCTTCAATGCTTCTTTGGTTGACGATATAACCCAGGAATTTTTCAGAAGAAACTCCAAAGTCGTACTTTAAAGGATTGAGCTTCATCCGATATCTTCTCGAAATTTGGAACGTCTCATTGAGATTTTTAACATGATCCCCTGCCCTTAGGCTTTTCACCAGCATATCGTCCACGTAGACCTCCATGGTCTTACCAATAAGGTCAGCAAACATTTACTGACCAATCTCTGGTAGGTAGCCCCGACGTTTTTCAACCAAAAAAGCATGACCTTGTAGCAGTAAAGACCATTGTATGTGATGAAAGAGGTATGTTCTTCATCAGCTGGGAACATTGGTATTTAGTTGTATCCCGAATATGCATCCATGAAGCTAAAAAGTTCGTGCCCGACTATTGAGTCCACCAATTGGTCTATTCTGGGAAGTGGGAAGCTATCTTTAGAACATGCTTGGTTTAAATTAGAAAAGTCTACACAAACCCTCAATTTCCCATTGTGCTTTTTAACTAATATAGGGTTCGAGACACACTTTTGGTAAGTTGATTCTTGGATAAATCCATTGTCAATTAGCTCCTTGACTTCATCTTTCAGAGCCTCATATCTTTCGGGGTTTAGAGCTCTCCTCTTTTGTCTGTGCTCTACAACTTTTGGGTCAATGTTCAAGCGGTGGCAACTGATCTTAGGGTCAATGTCTATCATGTCACCATGTTTCTAGGCGAATATATCAAAATTTTTCATCAAAAAACTTTTAAGCTCCTCCTTTGCTACTATCGGCAGGTTCCTTCCAGTCGACAGGTGCTTTGAGGGATGGGTGCTGTTTGAGGCTCGTAGTCGATAATGCGATGATCCAATTTCTCTAAGTTACTTACTTCTTCAATAGCCTTCCCTTCTTCAGGGGGTTTGTCTTTCATGGTCAGCCTCTTCTTCAGAGGTTCGTACGATTTCAAGAATGTCTCCTTTCTCAGGAGCGTCGGACATTTCAGCGTCGTCCCCTTGTTCAGGGGTAATTTCTGGGTCAAGGATGTCATGCATGGTATAGTCGGTGGTAATGACGTTGACAGTCATTAGTTCAGCTTATCTCAAGGAGTTTGAGTAGCATTCCCTGGCACTTCGCCGATCACCTCGAACAGTGGCTATACCATTTTCAGTTGGGAATTTTTATGCATAAATGATGTATGGAAGTCACAGCCCACAATTCTTTCAAAGCTGGTCTTCCAAGTACTCCATGGTAGGTGGATCAACTATCAACCACTATGAACCCCATAAAATTATGGGCATTAGGGGTGTAATCCCCATTTCTATTGCTAGGGTGATTTTTTCCCTTGGGATGATACTGTCCCCTTGAAGCCATACAAAGGGGAATTCATTGGGGTTAACTCGTGGTCGACCTGCTGTTTGTCAAAAGTAGTTCCAAAGATGATGTCAATCGAGCTTCTATTATCTAATAACATTCTTTTCAGGCCATTTTGGGCCTCAACGTCTCTTACCACAAGGGCGTCACAGTGTGGATAATGCACACCTGCTATGTCCTCTTGAGTGAAAGCGATTGGTGGATTGCTTTTTCGGTAATTGATCGGTTGACTATGAAACTCTTCATAGGGGGATCCATTGCTTCTCTGGCATAATTCCGTTCTGCATTCCTGGATTCCCCTCCCACATGTGGACCTTCAATAATTATATCGATCTCCCGGATGGGTTCCTGGCCATTATTTATCGAGGGCTTCATCTTTATCTTTGACCCTCCCTGGGTCTTTCTGTGTCGTTATCCCTTCCCCTAAGGGGGTCATTTCTGTTGAGGCACCTCGGTTCGATGTTCCCAGACTGCTAGGTCTGCCAGGGGGAAGCATCTCTTCTGAAGTGTCTTCCTCTTCCTTGATTCGTATTTTAGGAGTGTTTGGTGACATCCCAATCGTTTTCTGTGCGGTGGCCATATGATTGATGGTACGTACAATATACAGGCGCTTCACTCCTATTTCTAGGTTCAGCACCTCGTCCCCTACTTCTCCTCCCTTGCGGGTGTCTTCGGTAAGGCTGACGCAGATGCATTTCAGCATTAGTATTTACTTCCTCGTAGGCCAGGGTAGGTACTGCGTTTAGGGTTGCTGCAGCTAATTCTTACCCATGATTTAGGGGTACCTAATGATCCATTAAGTGGGAATATGGATGGCAAAAAAATCTGACAAGCCCGATACCCGGGGGTCCCACCCCGAACGAGGCGGGGATTACCCGCTTAATCGGGTAACGGGGCGGGGAATTTTGCCCCGTAGCGGGTGCGGGGAACGAGAGCCCCGCCCCCGCCCAGTTTATTTTTTATTATTTTTTTCCTTTTTTTTAGAATTCAATACTTTAAATAGAATATTTCATTAGTTCTAATATAAAATGGCAACTAAAATTATTTGTCTCAATATAATGATTGTGGATAATAAAATAAATTATCAAAAAAATTAAATGGGGTAGTAAACGGGACAAGGGCCCCTTCTAGCCCCCCGCCCCGCCTTAAACAGGGGACGAGGCGGGGATGGGGCGGGAAATTGCTTGGTGGGGGGGTAGGGAGGCCTCCCGCCCAGCTCCGTTGCCATCCCTAAGTGGGAAGTATGGCCTCTTCCCCTTTACATTTGAGGTGGGGGAAATCTCTGGCTGGCCCTATTCCTATGATCCCTTAATTTTTCATTGAGAATTTCTCGCCTTATCATTTCCAATAGAGCGTTATTGGTGGTGGGATCCTTGTTTTGTACGTCTCTCCAAAAGAGAAAGGTTCATGTCTAAACCTCCTCTTAAGGCTGTCAAAGCTTTTCGATTCGTAATTTTTACACAGTAGGTCATTTCATCAGTAAAGCGGGACAAAAAGCTTTTCAGCGTTTCGCCCTGCTGTTATCGTATATCCTGCAACCATTGAATGGGCCTTTCACCCTCTTAGCTTGTAGCGAAGCATTTCAGGAACGTCTATTTGAGATCCGACTAGCTTCGGATGCTACCCTCGACAACCTCGTATACCAGATTTCGGCCCCTCCACTCAGAGTCAAATGAAAGGTTTTGCATTTCATAGCTGGGGTGGCCCCTTTCAAATTCATATGAGTTTTGAAGCTGTTGATGTGCTTTGCAGGGTCACATCTCCCATCATACTTAGGAATCTTAGGGAGTGTGAAGTGGTTCAACATTGGGGCATTCCTATTGGCTTGCGAAAATGGTGAATGATCATCGTCGTCGTTGAGGTCGCAAGATCTCTGGAGTTCATCAGAATCTTCATCTTCCTCTTGGTGGGTCTGGAGAGGCGGTTGGGAAGGCCCCACTTCACTCCTAGCCCGATCTCTTCTCTCGCGCCTATTTCTATGGGAAGGGATCTGAAGTTCTTCTGGTAGGTAGTTTGTTCTTCATTTTGAAGAGCCTCTTGCTGCATATTTCTAGGTATTGGATGAGGATGAGCCTGCCTATTTCTAGGCGCATGAGGTGAGTGAGTCTGCCTGTTTCTAGTCAACCAGAGACCTATCCTGTTAAAAATGCTAGCTGACCTTTGTGGCCGATTTTCTAGCTCATAGTTCAGAGGGAAGTTATATGGAACTTCATGGGGTCGTTCTAAAGCGTAATTGGTTAATGTGTCGACCTCAACTTCCCTTTCTTGAGGTACGTCTGGGCTTGCGTGGTGGTATCAGTCCCTTTGGCTTTGGATTTCATCTTCTTCGTAGTAGTACCGCTGAGGGTCACCAAATGCGTTTTCGTGGGCTGCTCGTGGAGGAATGGAGAATTCTCTTCGGCCCTACATGCTCATCAACATTTCGTGCATGACCATATTTTGTTGAGTTATACTTCTCATATTGGCAGCATTGTGGCCATTCCTCTGGTAAGCCTGGCAGTCACCCTGCCTCCGCCTCTGGACCCATGTCGCCTGTGCTATGGGGGTCGTTGGCTAACAGTTGGGGCAACTCGTGAGGGCTCCCCTTCTTCAAGGTATTCCCTTGTTCTATGAGGTGCGCTTTCTTCTCCACTTGAGCTCATTTTTTCACAAACACTTTTTCTCAACAGGTTTTCCCTTCTTCAATAGTCGAAATAGGTATTAGGTTCTCAATTGTTCTTTCTTCAAGAACTCACATTTTTCAAGGGTTGGAACTTTCTTGCCAAAAAACTTTTAACTAACCTTTTCCTACGGATATCTTCGTGGTTAAATGTAAGATTTTTCCACAGACAGCTCCAATCTATTGACCCCTATAAATAACCCAACAGATGCCGGGCCCACTCACGCTAAGTCGGTACGGTTCCGACGCGTTTCTACCGAAATTGTGACAGTAGCAATGAGGAAATAGACGCGGGAGGTACTTTACGGCGAGAAACAAAACCATTCAAGCTCCAGCGGATGAAACGAGGGCAATCTCGCTAACAACGATTGCCAGATTGAAATCAAATTAATCTATGTATCAACAGAATAGGAATATGTGGAAGGATAGATATAAATGCATATAGAGGTTGCTATTGTGTATGTCGTATTTTTCGTTTGATAAACATGCAACGAATACGAGAAATATTCAATCAAGTGTTCATACGAAACTTGTAGAGATTCCAAGTGTATATTTTGAGTATTTGATTGTTCAAGCCCCAATTCATAATCCAACAATGTTTAAGTTACAAGAAGACCTTATTTATACTACATTGGGCGACGTGGTGCCTGTTGGATCAGAACCACGTGGCCTTATCTCTCTAATGAGGACATCACATTATTGTCTATTGATGCAATTAATACATTGATAAGTGGTCAGCCGCCCTACACAATATGCTGACTCATTGATAACTTTATTACAAACGTTACATCAATCACTTCAGATAGATTTTCAAATCTTTTATGAGGAACAACATCAGTTTGGCGAGTCTTGGAAGAGCTGAGAGTTAAGGAGGGACCTCGGAAGTAGCTCCCCAAGATAAGGACCTCGGCTCCTTCTATTTTCCTAGGCAACTTCGTCTTTAAGTAATGCCTCAGCTTCGGACTTCGGTCCTGCACTTTGAGGACATCGGCCTTGCAAGCTTTTTTTGTGTTCTGGCTCTAGGAGTTTTCACTTGACTTTCTTATTTAACTTTTATTGACTACGTGGCGTAATATATCTGAGCAGTTGAGGTGGGGAGTAACAGATTGGGTGAAAATTTTGTCAAAAAATTAAATTGTCCAACAAAAAAGATGAGGTACATATAACGTGATTGATTCAAGAATAACTATAGTGTCAAGAAATTCTTCGTAACTTTATAATGTTTGTTTAGCTTTCTGTGGAGTTTCATAATGATTCGAGATTAAAATATGGTTAAAGCTAATTCTAATGGATTAACTATGCTACAAAAATTGTCTCATTCAAAACCTTTTCCATGTATTTGTTGATGACAGCCTGGATTGTACCAAGGTCAATAAACTTGCAGGGAAAGCTTGAATTTTGTGCACTTAAATTCACATGGATGGACTAAAATTGGTTGAACTGTCTTTCGTAAACGCACATGTTGGGCGGTCCAGTCTTTATTCAATTTCCACTAGTCCAAGTTAGGTTTGATATGTAAATCCGTACGAACTGATTCTCCACCCTTACAAGAGCGTGCTGGTTCAGCATGTGGACGACCACTTTGACATGTTTAGGTACTAGTTTAGATAAGTTAGCTATAACTCAATCATAACTAATTCTTGACTCTATCAAAGTCGATGGCTGATTAAAATTTTGATATAACGAACCGACAATCATTTTGAACATGGTTTTATTGGTTTTACTTCGTTACATCACGATCTTTCTCACATATATTATACAACAAAAATAACTAGTTTGCTTTTATTCACGCATACATGATCACACGCTTGCAAATATCAAACTTCAGATGTAAATATATATTAACAAAAGTCATGCCTCCTTATGATAAGATAGGATTTTATTTTTACACAAAAAATATTGTGCAATAGACAAGTTAATTAACAAAAACTAACCAAAAGTCCTCATAGCATCCATTGATTTCAAATTTTGTACGATCTAACTGTTAATAGATTCTGACCACATCCATATTTACTTTTGCATTACCAGAACACTGCTCTAAGGGTGTAAATGTCGTCATCCCAAGAAAAGTTCCAGCGATCAATTACACTTCGACTCGTTCATCGTTGGGTTGACTATATTCGACCAACCACGTTAGCTAGCTTTTACTCACATATGGAGTGAGTCGAGCGAGAGTTGGCTCG
Source organism: Fraxinus greggii (assembly GCA_903798315.1). Classification (NCBI taxonomy): domain Eukaryota; kingdom Viridiplantae; phylum Streptophyta; class Magnoliopsida; order Lamiales; family Oleaceae; genus Fraxinus; species Fraxinus greggii. The sequence goes on from CAIGRK010075671.1 coordinate 13,467, forward strand.
ATTTTAGAAACTCTAGCTTAGTTCGCAAACCACTCGTACTCGTATGTTTTTAGTTGAAGATTACAATTTTGCTCACTAATGGCGAGCAGGCGAGTTCATGCGCAAGCTAGCTCGCTTGCCTGCCTCGCGAGCCGATGAGCATCTCGCAAGAGGTTTTTACGATTCGGCTTGCTCCACAGGTCGCCTCGGGCGAGAGCAGAGCTATCTCGACTTGTTTGTGGGCCAAGAGAAGATCTTGATCAAAAGCTCCATTGTTCTAAATAATGAGAAAAACTTTTCGAAATTCAATAAAAGTGATCGAGAATCTCACAATCTCTTAGGTGAGGCAATCAATCGAGTTGGGTTAGACGTACATGTCACAGAAAACCTTTCTCTAGTCAAGAATCCCATTATTGATTGAATCGGTAGAACCCAATTTATTGTCAAATGGATAATCTATCAAATGTTATTTTAATTATGAAGGATATAGGCTGTTTAAGAAGAGATAATCTTTGATTCTTTATAGTCCTTTTTTTATCTCTCTTTTATATTGTAATAAGTCTTGCTCCCGACTTAACACCAGTAGATTAGTGTATGCCTGATCACCATTTTTTTTTAATCTCAATGAACATAATTGTCTGTTAGTTTGGAATGAGAGGAAATTATAGTCTATATGGATTTAACATTTTGAAGTTTTTCTAACTGAAATTATTTTTTTTCTTTTTTCTTTTTTAAAGAA
>CAIGRK010075684.1:0-12861 GCA_903798315.1 Fraxinus greggii
TAACACAAAATCTAACAATAGTAAATATGTGTGTATATATATATATATATATATATATATATATATGGTGTGAGTATAATTTTCCATCTAAGAATAATCATACGATAATGAAAAGACTATAATGTCCTATTAATTAACTGAAGACAATAAATAAAATAAGCAAATAGCTAAGAAAGTAATTATTATGTCCATCTTTGGTTCACTTTCAAATTTTGATCAAAATTTAAGTCTAAATTAAAATTAATTTTAATTACATATTTCATGAGATTCACAAACATTTAAACTATATATTTCATTAATTTTTATTAAAATTTACTAAAAAGTTGTTTTTAAACCAAGCATAGGCTAAATAAAAAAAGACTCCATTCGCGAGTATCTTATCTTTGTTATTTGTCCACTTGCTCATATACTTTGTCTAATTTCTGTTAATATATTACGTAGATAACCAAAATAATAAAGCGCACAAAAATTGGTACAGGTGGTAACATTCTATACAAGTAAATTGAATATGGAAAATGGTAGTTATATTGCCACCACAATTTTATTTGTTACATCATATTTCAATTAAGCTCATCAATTTTCGCTCGTTGTGGCCATTATTTCCTTAATTTCTTTCGTCGAATTCTTATTTTCAATTAGTACATCTCGTTCTTGATGATAATTTATATTAAAATATTTTGTTTCCATGCTTTGAAATGAGGAAAAAAATTGTAGTTATTTATTTATTTAAAATATGATGAAAAATAAGTTGTTATACGCTATTTCAATGGACTTTTTGGACATCAAATGTTATCAAATACAAAATGCGTTAGCTAATGAAAATTTTGAGTTTAAGAATGCCGTGAAAATCATTAGAAATATAAATGATATAATGATTAAGGATTGGGAACATTTAGTGTAATTAAAAATCATATATAGTCACAAAGTGACCAAAAAATAGGTAGTTGGAGTCAACAGCTCTTCCAGATGTCCCTCATCTGAGATCCTTAGGGAAGAGGATCGAGTTAGCCTTTGCAAACAGCTTGATGCAATATCTCACTTATCACATCAAAAGCCATCAGGAAAGGGAAATGATCCTAGACTCAGGCAAGGAACTCGCACTCGTGATAGCTCAAGGATAACTAACCAAGAGATGAGTGAATTGGTTTTAAAAACTTTTCAAAGAATTAATCTGAATTCAAACAAGTAAAGACTAGATAGATCAATTCAAATAATAAGCGTAATTTGCTCTATTATTGCGTCCTATTCCTGAGGGAGAACTGGAGGGTAATCAACATCTATCAAATCATCCCCGGATGGTCAAATCCAAGATGTTTATTCTTTCATCCTCGAAGAGCTCAAGGAGTTCATGAAAGCGGAATTGGAGGGTAATCAACATCTATCAACGATAGTTTATCCCCGAGAGTAACTCCTTCACTCACTTTATTTCTTTATATGAAAGCAATAAGTAAAACGGAAAGATGATGCAAACGATATTATTGTGGTGATTCGATCCAAACAATGATCTACGTCATCCGTTACCAAGCCCTCCTACACGAGCAAGGCCTTTTCACTATATTGATTGACTTATGGTGCAATCCAACTTTTTACAATGCTTTCGGTGACTTTTAAATAAGGAGCACCGATTCTTATACAGTGTTGAGCTTTACGGGACCTCAACACGATCCACTTTTAAATTTGAACGAGTCCTCAATATAACCCACACTATTGAGTTTTACGGGACCTCAATATGACCCGACACGGTGATTTACAACAATGAGCACCGATCCTTATTCAATATTGATCTTTATAGAATTTCAACATGACCCATGCTTTTTCAAAGTGATTTTACAATGGAATTCATCTCTTGATAAATAATACAAACAAGTACAAAGAGAGGTAGAAACTTCAATGAATAGCAATAAATGATAGTTCAAATGTTAGACAAAAAACTTTGATATATATAATAATTAGAAATTTGATTCAATTAATCAAAGTTTTTAAATAAGAAGATGAAGAAGAAATAAATGTAATATAAGTTCAAAAATCTTCTCAAAATAAATATCTCTTTTAATGAATGATTGTAATAAATTAAGTACTAAAAAAGTGATGAGAAATTTTGATGAATATGATGATTTTACAAGTTGATTCAATCAATCAAAGTTTTCAATATGAAATAGTAGAAGAAATTTATGCAATGTAAGTTCAAAGATCTTCTTCAAAATATGTCTCTCTTTTATGAGTAATAGAAATAAGTTAAGTACAAAAAGAGAGATAAAAAATTTTAATGAAAATGATGATTAAAAAGTTTTAATCAATCAAAGTTTTTTGATATGAAAAAATAAATGAAGTGAATGCAATATAAGTTTAAAGAAATATCTCAAAAGACATCTCACTTTGACAATTTTGAATAATATTATATTGAATGTAAGAAGTAGATGTATTTATAGAGTTCAAGACGTCAAAAAAATCTGGGAGTTCGGATGACCCATCAGTTGACCGCCTCTTATTAGGATGAACAATATAACTGTTTGTACAGTAAAAATCAGATATCAAAATGGTCAAATTTTGGACCGTTGAAAATTTTCGGTCGACCGTCTCTTCCGGCCTATCAACCACTTCGCAGTTCGGTCTTTCTATGTTTTGGCCCCATTTGTTTCGATTTGAAAGTTTTGAAAGGTATGGACTTTTGGAAAGTATTTTTAACTAACTTTTCAGGATAAAAGATGTTTCACAAGTTCAAATATCATTTTTAAAAATCATTTTTATATTGAAGAAATCATTGATGCATAGAAAGATTTTGAGTTTAAGCATTCATTACCAAATATCAAAATGTTAACACCTTTACACTTTAGCTAAAAAATCAAGTATTTGATTTTTCTCTGAATTTTAGCTCTTAAGTTCTTGAATGCATGATTTCAATATTGACTTCTTCACGAGTCTGATATGCGATGTTAGTTTTTGATCTTTTGACCACTATCGATCAATGTTCCATCGCATGCTTTGAAAAAAACTATAATCACTTGAATTCAACTTGTCAGTAAATAAAATTAATTTGTTTGTTATAATCAAAACTGTAAGGTTATAATCAATCATAGGTCTACAATTACCCCATTTTTTATTATGACAAACAAGATGATTGCAAAGTAATATTGAACAATTGATAAGAAATATAAATATTAAATCTTGCATGTAATACATATATTCCTTCTATCTTTTACAAATCAATCATCATCCATTTTGAAAATACGTAGTTTGACCCTAACAACACCTAGAGGGGGGTGAATAGGTGATTATGCGAAATTAAAATTACTTAACAATTAAATAGAAACAAGTTACTATTAATTATTTTTTAGATGGTTAATCATGCAATTCATATTCTCCTATATTGAATTACCGTAATTATAAAATTAATAAATAACACAGAATTGATCACGGAGAAACCCACTAGGTAAAACCCTTGGGCACTTTGCCATTCAACAATCCACTAACAAACGATTTATAATGTACAATTTACCAGAGTAGACGACGACACATACTATCTGATTTCCTTATTGTAATTCCAACAGCTTTCGTAGATTCTGTGCTACTGCACCAACTCCCAGCTGCAGCTTCCAAAGCTCTCCTGGATTGCTCTCTCCTACAGCAACTCCTAACTTTGTGAAATTGTTTGTCTCATGTGGATTCACGAAGAACACCATGTTCTTCAATGAATGAAACTCCAGTCACATTCCTTTAATCTTCAGAAACTCTGACAGATATGAAGGAAGCAACAGTTTGGTATTTGGATTATGAATCTGATGTTTTTACCGCCAAAAGCCAATAACAAGATATGAAAGCAAATTATATGAAGATGACCTCAAAGGAATGTGTTTCTCTCGATGTTCAACCTTCTAAAACCTTTCTGTGGCGTTTTAATATTTATATGTAGGTTAGGGAATAAATGGGCCAGACAAAAAGCCTTTAAAAAATGAAATAAAAATTTTCAGGATGACACTATAGCTCGAGCGAAGGGTGAGTGACATCGAGCGACAAGCGAATGCAAGGCGATAGTCGGGCGATGAAGTTTCTGTTTCTGACGCTCGAGCTAAACCTGGTGACAATCTAGCTAAAATGCCGTTTTTTCTTCTTTCCCATTCTTGAACCCTAGACCTAAAATATCGTAACTTTCCATAATTGCATACTACTGCTTGACTTTTTATAATATATCAACTTTAGTCCTTTTTGTTCACAGATTTGCCAATTACATTAAATACATAACAAGCTCCCCCTTTGGCATTCTGTAACAAAACTACAATCTAAGTCAAGGCAATAGTAAAATAAAATTACAGACTCGAAACAACTGGCACAACAACAACTGTCTTGAACGAATTCTACATTTCATTTTTCAATACCTATTTCCTGAAATAGACAACTCTGATACCCAAAGTAAAATGTATGTGAAACATAATTAAGTATAAGAACAGTTCACAGTGTAAAAGTGATTTGAGCAGTTAATAACTCGTAGTACAACTTTTCAGTTTCATATCATATGTTAAATTAAGACATAGTACCAATGCAACCCAACATACAAAAACGAAACATTGATACTACTAAAATACAAAAATTTAATCTAGGAAAAAACTGAAAATATATTATATCATATAATCAAAAATTTTAGATACATCATGTAAAGTAGATAAAACATATACATCAAAATAAATTATATTTACTCCATCAAAATCTAGATACAACAAAAATATATCCACTCCCCATTTTCGTCACAAAATGACAAGGGGTAACCCTAAAAACTAAACAGCATCACCGCATCATCAGAATCGGTCCTCTCCTATGAAGCTGCATCATCATCCCAATGTCGATGAATCTAACGGAGCCCACGCTGAAGATAACCAACAGTACCATAAAGTTCAGTAAAACTCAGTAGTGTGTCGATCAACTGTAGCCTCCAGTTGTGTAATCGTCGCAATCATACAAGCCTGCTACTCGATCAATACAGTCATCTGTCCCATATGTGCAACAGATGGATCAATGGGAATAGACTGAATATCAGCAGGTGGATGAATAGACCCAGTCGGAGGAGGAGTAGAAGTCGAAGACGATGGAATATCACTGGGTAGAGGAGTAGAGGAAAAAGTAGGGAAATCCGAGGGATCAAAAGATTATTCATCTCTAGGATCAGCTGGCACAGTCGGGTCAGCATGATGTGTTGGCTCAAAAGAAGCATGTGACCTACTCTGAGCAAAAGTAGAATGGCCAATCGGTCGGGAAACTCGTCTCGGAACCCTCTCCAGAAAACCCACTCCTAGAGCTGTGACTAACCTATAAATCAAGCAAGCATAAGGCAGCCCCACCCTCGTCCCCGTGAAATGAAAAGTGCGCAAAATCTACTGGAAAATGAACGAGGGTAAATTAATGGAATCTCCATGCAGTAGGGTGTACAAAAAATGAGCTTCTCCATGGGTAATGAAGAAGTATGAAACACATGCCAAAGATTTGGGCACATAATGAGCAATAGAATCTGGCGATCATTAGGAAGATAGCCAGTGCGAATAGCACCTGGACCTCCTTCTAACAGTGTGTTAAACACCATCGAATGGACTAAAGATTGCACCGGAAGAGTATCACGAGTCAAATAAGGAAATAAAGGGTGAATGACTCTGGAGATATGAGCTACGCTCGACACAACATCAAGAGTGATCTTAACCGTCTTTAGTATGAATTCAATTTAGCCACATGCAATATTTAGTCACATAATTCAAATTATAGAATGAACCATATGCGAATATTTAGTATGAATTCAATTTAGCCACATAATTCAAATTCATCGATAATTCTCAAGCCTATTTGAATATATGAAAATCTATCAAGTGTTAAGATATTTAGTGAGAATGTCGGCCAATTGATTTTTTATATTCACAAATTCTAATACAATATCCTCATTTTGGGTTCCTTTAAGATACCATAGATATAATGTCTTAATGTCACTAACATATCTAAAGATTTGTTTTACGGCACTAAGGTGTGATTCTTGAGTACTGGTTTGAAATCTAGTACATAATCACACACTAAATATAACATTGAGTCTACTTGTAATTAAGTAAAGGAGAGTTCTGATCATACCTCAATATTTTGTTATGCCTATGGAAGTACCTTGATCATATTTGTTCAATTTTATTGATAAGCTCATTTGAGGGTTCATTGATTTCATCTATTTCATTTCAAACTTATTGAGCATGTACATGATTACTTTGTTTGACTCTGTTACTTAGGTAGAGATTGGTCATTTGTACTTCGGAATATTCTTCTTCATCTTATTGTACATTTGCTTCTTCTTCATGCTGATTTTCAACATCTTTGGATCTTTGTTTAGACTTTGAATGTTCATTTGTTCAAAAGAATCTCCAAACATGTATCATTAACAATACATCGAGATGATTAGTTTCATCAAATGTTACATACATGGATTCTTCAACAATTAAATTTATTTTATCAAAAAAAAACACTCGATAAACTTTTCTAGTCAATGAATATTCAAGAAAGATTCCAATTCAAACTTTGAACCAAATTTTCCCAAACTTTCTTTAGTGTTCAATATAAAACATTTACACCCAAATACTTTAAAGTAATCGATATTGAGAACTCTATTTTTCAAAAGTTAATATGGAGTTTTTGTTTTCAATTGACTCACCAAAATTCTATTTATAATATAGCAAACGAAGTTAATAGCTCTGCCTAAAAAATATTTTAGTAAACCATTTTCATAGTTTTGAGTTATTTCTTACAATGTTCGATTCTTCCTTTCTACTACACCATTTTATTGTGATGTTCTAGTAGCTAAGAAATTATGTTCATATCCATAATTTTTTGCAAAAATCATTAAATGTAATTTTTTTTTTCAAATTCTCCATCTTGATTACTCCTAATGGTAGAAAAAGTGTATCCATTTTTATTTTAAACAATTACAAAAATGTTCAAATGCATTCAAAAACTTCATCTGAGGTCCAAAAATGGAACTCAAGAAAATCTAAAAATGTCATCAATAATGACGAATGTATAATATTTACCATTTGAGCTTGTGATTCTAGATGATCCAAAAATATTCACGTGGAGAAGTTAAAAAGATTTTGTAGTTGAAGAATAACTATTTTACTTGTTTTCCATGCGTCACAAATTTTGTTTTTCTCAAATTTCAAATTTGGCAAACTTTTAATAAAGCAATTCTTGGAAATTTTGAAAGTAGGTCCATGTTAACATGACACGATCTTCTATGCTATTACCAATCATCATATTTTAAACTTGATAAATGTTTTTCTCCGCATTCAAATTTAGTGTTTATGATATAAACATCATTACTTCAGTTTCTTATAAATATTATATCTTTTGATATAGTATCATCAACAAGGCACTTAGAAAAATCAAATTTGATATGATAACATTCATCACACAATTGACTAAAACTAAGTAGATTACATTTTTTCACTTGGCATTATCTCCAAAAGTATCATGATCACCATCCTTTATTTTGAAGTTCTTGATTTTCGGTCATGTACGAAGGTCCATTTGCTCTTTATTTTCTTTGGTACCTACAAAAAATAACTCAATTTTTGGTCTTGGTACCCATACAATCTTGTATCCTTAGTAGTTAGTGTTAGTGGACTTCTGAATCCACTTGTAGTTGTTTTCAAAATGTTCTCTTTTGATAAAACAATAAAAAGTTACATGTCCATTTTTATTACAAAAATTACATGTAACATTTGAAATGACGGAAGTAGAAGATCTAACAAAAAAAATTTCAAAAGACTTTTATTTTAAGAATGATTTGTATCTAATTCCTCACTTATCAAAAAAACACATTTTTGTTCGCCAAACATTAAATAATATTTTTTCTTGCTTTGAGTAAGTTTGTAAATAATTTGAGTCAATTCTAAAATCTTTTCTTGTAAAAAAGAATTTTTCTTAATTAAAGAATTGTAATCGACTATTACTTTTCAAATTCATTATAAATTTTCAAAAGTTTATTTACCTTAATTTAAAATAAATGAATCTTCTTTTCAAGGATCGAATGATTTAAAGCAAGTTTTTCAAATTTTTCAATAATTTCATCATAAGAGGTAGATATTCATCATATGAACAATTTTCATTTGAATTTACCTCATCATCAATGGCCATAAAGCACGTGTTGGCAATTTTCTATTGACTTCCATCTTCTTCTTGGTTATCATCATCACTCTCATCACATATTGATTGAAGTGCTTTCTTTTTGATAAATCTATTTTTCTCTTCGCCCTTTTTCTTCCTTTTGGAATCCACGATTGTTGCGGAAACTTTTCCATTCCTTAACAAGAACTAGATCATCAAATTCTTCATCATTCATATTTTCGCTTGAAGTATCTTTATCAACTGCAGATTTTAAAGCAATTTGGCAAATTTCCTCTTATTTGCTTTTCATTGTTTTCTCCTTTGCGTCGGTGCGATTTAGCTCATATGTCATCAATATTCCATAAATCTCTTCCAATGGATATATGTGGATATCTTTGGTGTTTTCTATTAACATTCTCAATGGGGTCCATTCTTCCGAGAGTAACATCAGAACTTTACTAAAAGTTCACTGTTAGTGAATTTTCGATCAAAATATTTGAGGTTATTAACAATATCGGTAAAACGAATGATCAAGTCAACAATCCATTCATTCTCTTTCATAAAGAAATTTTCAAAATCTTTAACTAAGAGATTTATCTTAGTTTTTTTTTCACTTTATAGGTTCCAATATAAGTAATTTCAAAAGTATGTCAAATATCATAAACGGAATTACATATACTAATACGATTAAATTCATTTCTATCTAAAACACAATAAAGTATACTTTTGACTCTAGCATTTAAATACAATTTTTTTATCCTCTTCATTATATCCCTCTCTAAGTTTAAAAATTATTTGATCCGAGTTGTCATCTTCTTTAATAACATTTTTAGCACATAAGGACCAATTTCAACATCTTCCCAAATATCATAATCTTTTGATTGAATAAATATTAGCATTCTAGCTTCCAATAATTATAATGAGTACCATCAAAGAAAGGAGGACGATTTGTAGAATGCCACTCATGATTTTCAAAAAAAAAAAAAATGGTTAGCCATTTTCCAAGATTTTAGAATCTTAATTTCAAAATGAGCACTTTACTCTGATACCAATTGATAGCCCAAGGATAACTAATCAAATATTTTTTCATAAAATTAATCTAAATTTAAGCAAGTAAAGACTAAATAGATCAATTCAAATAAAAAGTGCAAATATGAAAGCGATAAGTAGAATGGAGAGATGATGCAAACGATATAATTGTGGAGGTTCGATCCAAAGAAATGATTTACGTCATTCGTTACCAAGCTCTCCAGCACGAGCAAGACCTTTTCACTATATTGATTGAGTTATGGTGTAGCCCAACCCTTTACAACTCTTTTGATGACTTATAAATAAGGAGCACCGATCCTTATACAATGTTGAGCTTTACAGGACCTCAACATGACTCACCATTGAAGTTTAACATGCCCTCAATATAACCTACACTATTGAGTTACCCACATGGTGATTTACAACAATGAGCGCTGATCTTTATATAACATTGATCTTTACGGGACTTCAACACGACCCACAATTTAACAAGGTGATTTTACAATGGAATTCATCTCTTGATAAATAATACAAACAAGTTAAGCATTAAAAGAGGCTAACACTTCAATGAATAGCAATAAATATTAGCTCAAGTATTAGATGAAAAATTTTGATATATATAATAATTAGAAATTTGATTCAATCAATCAAAGTTTTTTAATAAGAAGATGAAGAAGAAATAAGTGCAATATAAGTTCAAAAATCTTCTCAAAATATATATCTCTTTTAATGGATGATTGTAATAAATTAAGTACTAAGAAAGAGATTAGAAACTTTGATGAATGTGATGATTTTACAAGTTGATTCAATCAATCAAAGTTTTCAATATGAAGTAGTAGAAGAAATATATGCAATGTAAGTTCAAAGATTTTCTTCAAAGTATGTCTATCTTTTNATTCAATCAATCAAAGTTTTTTAATAAGAAGATGAAGAAGAAATAAGTGCAATATAAGTTCAAAAATCTTCTCAAAATATATATCTCTTTTAATGGATGATTGTAATAAATTAAGTACTAAGAAAGAGATTAGAAACTTTGATGAATGTGATGATTTTACAAGTTGATTCAATCAATCAAAGTTTTCAATATGAAGTAGTAGAAGAAATATATGCAATGTAAGTTCAAAGATTTTCTTCAAAGTATGTCTATCTTTTATTATTAGTAATAGAAATAAGTTAAGTACAAAAAGATAGATAAAAATCTTTGATGAAGATGAAGATGACGATTAAAGAGTTTGAATCAATCAGAAAAATTTGATATGAAGAAATAAATGAAATGAAAAAGATGCAAGCTTAAAGAAATCTCTCAAAAGATATTTCACTTTGATGTTTTCGAATAATGTTGTATTGAATGCAAGAAGTAGATGTATTTATAGAGTTCAAGATGTCAAAAAAATCTGAGATTTCGGATGACCCGTCCGTAGATCGTCTCTTATCCGGATTACCAATATAGCCTTTTGTACAGTAAATATCAGATATCAAAACGGTCAAATGTTGGACCGCCGACCGCATCTTTCGGCCAATCGACCGCCCGACAGTTCGATCTTTTACATTTTGACCCCATTTGTTACGATTCAAAGGTTTTAAAAGGTATGGACTTTGGAAATTATTTTTGACTAACTTTTATAGATAAAAAATATTTTTCAAGTCAAAATATTATTTTTATAAGTCATTTTTATATTTGATGAAATCATTACATTAGAATGACTTTTAATGTATAAAATTGTTTTTAATGCATAGAAGGATTTTGAGTTTAAGCATAGTATTAGTACCTTTACACTTTAGCTAAGAAATAAAGTCTCTGTTGTTTCTCCGAAATTTGGCTCTCAAGTTCTTGAATCTGTGATTTTGATCTTGACTTCTTTTATGAGTTCGATTTGTGATGATATTTTTTGATCTTGTGACAACCATCGATCAATTTTTTTATCGCATACTTTGAAAAACTATAATCAATTGAATTCAACTTGCTAATAAATAATATTAACTTGATTGTTATAATCAAAATTTTAAAGTTATGATCAACCATATGTTAACAACTCGCTGGTCAAGTATATCTACGTGCATGATTATTGTTTCAATGCTCTTAAAATATCATTTTCATTGGATCAAAATGGCTTGGTACTATATTGTTACCAACGGTGGTAGTGCCGAACATAGGCGGACCCACAAGGGTCATGTGGAGTCAAATGACCCCACAAAATTTTTTACTCTTTTTCTCCAAAACTTTGTAGTTGTTTTTACGAGATGTCAAATTATGTTGAAATATGACATTCTTAGCTCTTGTATAGTACTGATTAAAATTTTAATTTTAATTTAGGTTAAAGTCAATAATTCATTTCAAACACATATTTTACGAGTCCTATAATTTTTCAACCATACATTTCACCAACTTTTACCAAAATTTACTCAAAATCTGATTTTAATTCCCACCAGACAAAAGTTTAATACCATGTCGAAGTGTTCACAACATAATTTTTCGCTCGTTAATGGTGCGCGGAACAAATGACCTTTTTAAGATCCTTTTTTATTCTGCCATCACCTATTGTGGTCCCAACATCAAATTTTCTCATTTCAAATAGGATCCCTTGATTTGATCTCAGCCCTCATCTTCAATGCCTCCAATAGTTCCATTACTGCTTTAGTTTGAAATTATTACATTAGGAAGGTGATGTAAGATATTTTTAATTTTTTTAATTATTTCAAGGTTACGTAATAAAGAAAAGAGATTTAAAGTCTGGATCCCATTGATCAACCCCTGAAAATGAACCTCGTCGACGAAGGTAACTATGTGAAAAGTCTTTACTAATTACTAATTGAATAATGCTAAGGGTATATTGTTTGGTTGATATTATTGTGTATATTTCATTGGAGTTCAAAATGCGAGAAATTGTGTTTTTTTAAAACTGTCAAATGGTGTGTTGTTACGTTGTACAATGTGAAAAATAATGTAAAAAATGATGTACATGTAGCATGATTGTTACTCATTAGGGTATGCCTGTCTTTTTTCCTCAGTATTGACATTTGATATGCAGGTCCCACAGCTCCTCTAGACTTATGAACAACTATTTTATAAAAAATATAACTACTTAAAATAATATTAGTTGAAAATAAGGAGCACTTCCAAACAGGCAGTCCCAATAATAGAGTATTATGATGTCAATTTGTTCGGTAGCTTAAGTTTATGCAAACATAAATATGATATTTGTTGTTGGTATTGGACCTATCATTGAGTGGAACTGTGAACTTGCTTTCCTACAGCCTATAGACATCAGAAAAATGGTTGAAGTTAAGGAAATAGATGAACAAACCTCTCCTCTGCTCACATATGCTGTATCTTCATCTGCAGAGTCCTCTCACAGTAACTCCACAAAAAGAACAGGTTTGTTCAGTATTTTGATTTTATGAAGAAAATGACTTCTTATTACAAAAGACAGAATTTTGGATTGTATTTCTTATTTGATTTTGTTTATATGTGAAGGAACCGTATGGACAGCAATTGCCCATATAATAACAGGAGTTATAGGGTCTGGGGTGCTGTCACTGGCATGGAGTATCGCTCAGCTGGGGTGGATTGCAGGCCCAATATGCATGGTGGTGTTCTGTGTAGTGACTATAATTTCTTCAAACCTGCTTTGTGATTGTTACAGATATCCTCATCCTGAAATTGGGCACATCAGAAATAGGTCTTTTGCTGAAGCTGTGAGGTGTTACTTAGGT
>CAIGRK010075693.1:0-13345 GCA_903798315.1 Fraxinus greggii
AAAGTTAAATACTTAAATTTAACTTAAATAAATAACAACTAAATGCATTTCTAATTACTATTATCAAATATTTATAGTATAAATACATCCCAACTAGGCTATCTGCAGCAAGCTAACTGGGCTTGGGAGAGGCTCTCTCCCCCCTTTTTTTCAAAATTTTTTAATTTTTTTTACCCGCGGCCCATGAAGGTGCAACCCGTGAATCCCGCGAGTCACACCTCCTTGACGCGTGAACCGCCTGCTCGAGTCACGGGTCGACTCGCGGTCCTGGGTCGATCCGGGCCGATTTTCACGTGTCTGGTCGGCCCGTCCGTCTAGACACCTCTATATGTTATATACGAAGGAATGGTTTGCCATTTACACATATTTTTGTAATTTTTTAGTTTTTTAATTGGATTAATAGCAGACAACTCTCTATAAACATTTTCATTTGAGATTATTCTCTTACCTATTGAACGTAGAAGAAAACACACTGTTTAAAACATTTTGTGCGAAAACCTCCATTGCGGTCAACATCCGTCAGGCATGTCGTTGAAAACAGTAGAAAATATCAAAATTAAAAAGGAATAATTGTAATTTAGTATTCAATTTTTTTATATTTTTTACAAATTATATCATTCTTCCCAAAAAAATAAAAATAAAAATAAAAAGAGAGATTACAGATTAAGGATTAAGGTTTGGAGGAATGGAAATTAATGGGGATAATCATCATCATTTTCATAATCACAAGGGCTGTTCAAAAAAACGAAAAGTTAGGAAATTTTTGGCCACGGTTTCGAAGAGAGGGGCTACCACCCTTTAAATCACCCTCATCTCGTTTATGGGTTAGGGCTTGAAATGATTTGGGACATTCAATTTTCAACAAAAATTGATGATGATTGAGAGAGAGAGAGAGAGAGAGAGAGAGCACAAAAAGTGTAGAGCAGAAACAAAATGCAAAGAGAAACTGACTAATTTCTTTTCAACAAATTCAGTTTCATTTCTAGATCTAAAACCTTTTGGCCGATGAAAATTGTGTTAATTCGGTGACTATGAATTCTCGCTGGGAAGAGAGGAAACTTATAGAGTTATGGAAAGAAACAAAGATTAGAGATTTAAGGAGAGTGAGCACATAGCCGGACCGAAGGAGAGACCCAAGAAGCTACCGCCTTAGGCAAAGCTCTCTAGGGTCCAAAAAATAAAAATAAAAATCCAAGACCGTTTATACTTGTTCACTCTTGCTCGGTTGCTCCAAACAATAAGACTTCTTCAACAATGATATCGTGAATCACATAATCATTTTTGGATTAGGAATACACATTTCGATATGAATTTATGCATCGTTGGACACATCTTTGTTGATCTAATTATATATTATTGTTATTATTTTTATTTTTTTTTTGTAATTGCTTTGACCGATATATTCTATATATTTAATTGATTACTATATAATTTTGTCTCTAAATTCAATTACATTTTTTTCTTCAAAATCATGATGATCGGATCATTGATTTGTACGTAGAATTGAATTGTTTTTCTCGATCTATGATCAG
This sequence comes from Fraxinus greggii, assembly GCA_903798315.1. NCBI lineage: Eukaryota > Viridiplantae > Streptophyta > Magnoliopsida > Lamiales > Oleaceae > Fraxinus > Fraxinus greggii. The sequence goes on from CAIGRK010075693.1 coordinate 1,533, forward strand.
TTATTGAATAATGTGAATTTTTGTCTTCTATAGGGTAATTAGCTGCAATATATGGTTAAATATAATGTAATTAATGAGAATTTTCGACAAATTTTTTTTTTTTTTTTTAAAAATTTTGCTGGGATTAATATGGTGTTTAAGACTAAGGTGATATTTTGATTGGTTCTGATGTTGGAATTATTGGATATTGGTGGAAATTTAATGGGTTCTTCTGAAGGATGATATTCGGGAAACTTTAAAGAGGATGGTAGAATTGTGAATTTTGGTATAGAAAATTTGGGATTAAAGATTTAACTTAATGTTTGGGAGTTGGAGGGGTTTAACTTAAGGGTAATTATATTCATACTACAATTTTTTATTTCTTGCACCACATTTTAATTATAATTGAAGTTCTCATTATGTACTCATTATCGCATTTATGTCCCTACTGATTTTCATCTCATTCTTATTTTCAAACTTTCCATTAGTTAATACATTTTGTATTTAAGAACAATTTATGTCCAAAAAGTCTGTTGAAATAGCATATAACAACTTATTTTTTCGTCATATTTTAAAAAAATATAAATAGAAGGTACGAAACAAATGTTTTCTGTCATTTCAAAGCATGTAAACAAAATGTTTTAACACAAATCATCATCAAGGACGAAATATACTAATTAATGAAAGGTTTAAGATAAGAATTTGGCGAAAAAAATTAACTAAATAATTGCTACAATGAACAAATATTGAGGAGCTTAATTGTAATTAAATGTGGTGGCAATATAACCACCCTTAATAGGGTTTCTTAGTCTGAACCAATGGTTTTTATTTGGTTAATATGCTTTGAGAGAGATCTGAAATGTGAAATATTGTTTCTCTATTATATATTCATGATTTGACTGTGAGTTTTGCGTTTTAATTAATGATCTGGTTTTTTATTATTTTTTCTTTAGAATTTCATCCAATTTTATAGTTAATGAATATACATAGAACTATACAACACCTGTTAATTCAATGGTAAAATGCCTCAACTGGCATCTAATTAAAGCCTAAGAGCAATGAATTGTTTGGGTAAAGAGAAGTGTAATTGTTTCAGTATTGTGATGCCTTTTGGAAGGTTCAAAGCAACTGAACCTGCAAAAGGGGGATGCCCTGTTGAAAATGTATTAGGATTCGTGCCATGACTTTTGATGAAGTTTTCCACATTGAGTCTCATGATGTATGCATCATTAGTGCTTAGAAAGGTAAACCATGTCTTGAGGCGCTTTAAGGTGTTAGCCTCAGCATAAACCAATAAAATAATTTTGAAAGAAGACTAAATTATCATAATAAACCTCAAAAATATTTAAAGATCCATGATACATCATTTCAGTATAAGAGTCTATTTTACAACTAGAAATTTGAAATAGATTCTTAAAATGGCAAATTTTGAAGCAGGAATCACTTAAAAAGATCACTAATCCTTGATTAGATCTAAGAGCATATAATGAATGATACAATTGACCAACTTTTTACAAATTTGTTTACTTTACTTTAAGAAAAAAGAACAATAAAATGATTTAGAAAGCAACAAGAGAAAATATGAAAAAAGAAAACAGTGAAGTTATGTGGCTTAGGCCTTTATAAGCATGTCTGCTGCCGAAAAAATACTTGTGTTTTTTGCCGAGTAGGATTGGACAATGGTTTGAGTGATGTCGGGAAAACTTCTTTTTCTCAATCTTGATTTGTGCAGGAATTCTGAAACTATGGCCCTTATCCAACTTGAGAGACCTGAGTTGCTATTGATATTATAAAATTTTGCCCCTATTTGGTAATCAATCTTTCGAAACTCTTTTTTTCTCATACTCATTTTCAACTACACCTCACAATAAAATATTTTCCACGTAAACTTAAAACTTTTTCTTTTTAACAACACATTTTCCAAAAAATTACTATTCAAAAACTCATTCCTTCCAAAAAAAATCTGTCGAACAGACTCTGCTCAGTTAGGTTGAAAACATACGAAACAACTCATTGCTTCTGCATTTTCTCGGTATATACAAGTATGTCTAGTTCAGATGTATATAATGAAAGACCGGTTTGAAACCTTTTACTATTATTAGATGATTTCTGTAAATCTTATAATATATTAAGTAAAGATTTATAGTGACCACGAGAGCATCTCTTGAAGCAGAGTTGCTGGTAAGCTTGTTGCTTTATAGGTCTTTTAAGTTTCATGCAAGTGGTTGCATTTGTGTCTGTATCAGGAAACTTGGCGTCTGTTAGATATTAAATTACTATCCTTCCATTCTGTACAATAATACTTGTGTACTAATGTTACTTTTATTTTGTGGTTATACAGAGAAAGTTTATATGAAGATGAAGAGTTTGACCAAAGACAACTGGCAGCATTACTTGTTTCGAAGGTAGCAATATGCTTCATTAATCTGTGACAATATTTATATATCCACTTTTGAAAAGTTTAAGAGTTGAAGTGCCCATATTTTTGGTGTAAAGACCGTATGAGAAGCATCTGCATACTTGAGTTTGTCAATCTAGAATTCTTGAAATCATTGAATTAAAAGGATTCTGTATTTGTTACATGACAGTTTTCGAAGGTAACAATATGCGTCATCTGTGACGATATCTATATTTCCCCTTTTTAGTAAGTCTGAGATTTGAAGTGCCCATAATTTTGGTGTAAAGACCTTATGAGAAGCTTCTGCATACTTAGATTTTTGTTTGAGCTCCATTTTTTTGTAAAAAATATAAGTTCTTTAATGGTATTTGTTGGAGAATGTGTTGTTAAAAAGAAGTAAAAGTTTTGGATTTGCGTGTAAAATTATTTTATTGGAAAAATTTGTAGTTGAAAATGAGTTTAGGGAAAATGAGTTTTTAGATAATGGGGCTCAAATAGGGGCTTAAGTTTATCAATCTAGAATTCATGGAATCATTGAATAAAATGGTTTCTCAATATATTACATGAATGTATTCTTAATGTTTGAAATAACGTGATGGTTGTATTTATTTTCCAATTTCCTAAAACTTGGAAACTGAAATAATGCAAAGATTTCCCATGTTGCACCTGTAGCAGCCATTCATCTTATCCATAGTATAGTCTCTAAGTCAAAAGATTTATCTTCTTATTAGAAAGGATGATATAGATCTTATCTGAATGGATAGCCCATATGATGGGTACCTCCTGATTCCAGAATTCCAAGAACTCACTAGCTTACGCAAGTTAATGTATCTCATAAAAGTATGAATATTATAGTTCATGATAATGAAGTATGAAGGACGAAATGGTTCAATTATGTACATGCTTGTGATTACCCAATGTTATGCAAAATTCCAGTATTAGGTAGTACATTTAACTGAGTTGTGAGCAATGCTGCTATCATCTGTCTGAGGCTTATCAATTATCATCTTATAGATATGCCTGTACGCACATATTTTGCAATGGAAGTGATGAATCTGTTAGGTTAAAAAACAAAAGCACCATAAATATGAAATATCTTTGTTGTAAACATGAAGTCGTCCAAAGTGAATAATTTTGAAAATGATCGTGGAAGAGGTTCTGTTGAGAGGATTAGATTCTGATACGAGGGTTTCCATACAGATCTTGATCTCTAGATCACAATCCTCTTAATGTTTATGGACAAACATTATCATCTGTGACTTGTAAAGTTATAGAATATTGCTGGGAGGGGGTCGGGGGATTCATAGATGTGAGTATTGTATTACACATTTGAAAGTGCTAGATTAAACTAGAAAGCGTGCTACATTTGCAAATCATCTATTAATGGAGCCTAAAATCTTCTGTTTTACTATGTCTATTTTTAAATTTTGGTTCTTGTTTCTGGAGTATGGCACTTTGTGTAACCTCTATGAGTGGTATTAAAATGAGATAGATGCAAAGGTTTTGTGGTTGACAATTGCTTATTCAACAAAATTCATTTAATTGTACTTACATAGCTAAATCTTCTTTCTGAACGGAGTGAGAATGAATGTAGTTTAGTTAAAGCTCACTTATTGGTGAGTACTCTAACCAAGCTATGCTATCCATTGAAGGAATGTAGTTGTAAATAGATAAATTGTGGCTTGTATTGTCCTCCCATATGTCATCAAGTATAGTGTGCTGGACTGGAAATAACATGAAGACAGTCTATTAAGGTTGAGAACTGAACTAGTAAGCTGGGGTCAAATTAACTCCGCTTCTTCTCTTTTGACTGTCTTGTATCTGTTCGTGCTTAAATGTAAATGTAACTCCCTTAAATTTTAGCTTGATTAATGAAATATTTGAAATGCTGCAAATATAAAATTTATTATGTCTGGAAAGTGTTTATAAACATGTTTCGTGGGGCCCAAAAGTACCACCCACTTAACCACTACTCATTTGTATGATTGTATCTATTTATACTCACTTGCCAAACATATGCATAGTCTTGTTTCCAGTCCAACTTATATCCAACTAGAATTTTAATAAAAACCTGGAATTAATTATTTTTCTGTCGAATGCATCTTTTGTTAGTCTTTAACAGATCACCTCGTTTCTGTCATCAGGTTTTCTATTATTTGGGTGAACTTAATGATTCCTTATCCTATGCCCTCGGAGCTGGCCCTCTATTTGATGTTTCAGAGGATTCAGACTATGTTCATACCCTACTTGGTAAAAGTTTATTCATCATCCTGTTTTTTCTCCAAAGAACTGTCTAAATATGTTTATTTCTAGAGAAATTGAACCATGTCTCTGGTTCCACACCTTTCAGGAGAATTACGCGGAAGTTATAAAAAATTAATATGTTCTCTTGATAGATGACTTGTGAGAATGCAGTCTTACCAGATGCTTTTTTGTCTCCTTTCATGCTAATAGTAATTTATCATGTCTTGCTTCTCTCAGCTAAAGCAATAGATGAATATGCCAATTTTAAGACTAAGGCTGCTGAAGGGAATGACGAATCTGTGGTGGTGGATCCTAGATTAGAGGCAATTGTTGAGAGAATGCTTGATAAGTATGGGAACTCGTAGTTTTCTTGAAACCAAATGTAGCTGTATCCTGTATGTTTTTCTTCTGACTTAGGTGACTTCCGTTTGTTTTTAGATGTATTTTAGATGGAAAATATCAACAAGCTATTGGAATGGCCGTCGAATGCCGAAGACTGGATAAGCTCGAGGAAGCAATTATAAAGAGTGACAATGTTCATTCAACTATTAATTATTGCATTGATATCTGCCATTCGTTTGTTAATCGAAGAGAATATCGACGTGAGGTAATGTCACATAGTTAATACCATATTCATATTTGTCTACTCTTATCCCTTTACTATTATATTTTTTCTAGTTTTATCATAGTTTTCCACAATCTCCTGTCATAAGGGATTCAAACTTTTAATTTTTTTTCTTGAAATGACACGAAAAAGATATTTGAAAGTGTGCAAGGAAGACGAGAAATTGAAGTTGAAGGGAATTGAAACTAATCCATTCTTCTCTTACTGGCTGGGCATTTACTTACTGTTTAAGATGAATATGTACTAGAATAGATAGGTAGTGATGTTTAGGTGTGTGCTCTATGTGCACGTGATTGACTGCAATAAATATTATGGACAAAAACTGTGCATTTTACTTTACTCGTATCTGCTAGATCGGGAAATGTACTAGCCCGACATATAGATAAAGTGAAGCAGTTAAACGGGTGGGACCAAAGAATTTATAGTTATATTTTTGTTACGTCCACAGAATCGCTTCAACAGCTGGACCATGATATTTCTGGCTGCTAGAACTAGCTCTACCAGAAACTTGAGCTATGTGAGAAGAGGAAGTGCTATACTAAATTAGGTGCCGTGGGCTTTGTTTGTCCAAAAAAATTGGGATTTCTTGGGAGGTTACCATGTTGATTTTCTAATCGAGATGGAAACACAAAAGACTATGGGTTTTTTTTTGTGCGTGCGTGCGCGCGTGCTTGCGCGCATAAGCACCATTATATGTGCTTATAGCCTTGTTTCATTGCTCTATAATGGGTCTTTTGATTTTTAACTGTTGGTTGACGAAGAAAAAAATTATGTAATTGTTTATGCTTAAATAACAATCTCTGTGCATCTATATCAATTCTCGTTGCTTTATTTTGAATCTTCATGTTCTCTTTACCTGATGCTTAAGGAAAATGCTTGAGGAATTTTGGACTGTGCTTGATAGCAAACTAATTTTCTTTGAATACATCGCATGCTGATTATATACTGCTCATACAGGTGCTTCGTCTTCTTGTCGAAGTATACCAGCAATTGCCTTCGCCAGATTATTTAAGCGTTTGCCAACGCCTCATGTTTCTGGATGAATCGGATGGCGTTGCAAGTATATTGGAAAAATTACTACGATCAGATAATAAGGATGATGCTCTGCTTGCGTTTCAGATAGCCTTTGATCTTGTGGAGAATGAGCACCAAGCTTTCCTTTTGACAGTGAGAGATAGGTTGTCGAGTCCCAAATTACAACCTTCAGAGTCTGTGCAGTCAGGTTCTTCAGAACCAGATTCTGTGCGAGATGGAAATGCCACCTCAACAGAAGATGTTCAAATGATGGATGGAACTCAAGTAGATAATATTGCGCCGCATACTGATCCAAACGATGCAATTTATGCTGAGAGGTTAACAAAAATCAAAGGAATTTTGTCAGGAGAGACGTCTATACAGTTGGCTCTGCAATTTTTATACAGTCATAACAAGTGAGACAATTCTATCAGTTTGTGCTTTCGTTGGTGGATTCTCTTAAAGTCCTTCAGTATGTCCGTAAAAGCTACTGATTAAAAATTATTAAAAGTTTTGTTACTGATTTGCTTGCAGGTCTGATCTTCTTACACTGAAGACAATAAAACAGTCTGTTGAGATGAGAAACAGCGTCTGCCATAGTGCAACTATATATGCTAATGCAATTATGCATGCTGGAACAACTGTGGATACGTTCCTCAGGGAGAATCTGGTCAATTATTTTTCCAATATGTATTGATTTATTTTATCTTGTGTATTGTTGATTAACATTCCTGACTTTATTGTGTGCGTGAACGTAGGACTGGCTGAGCAGGGCTACAAATTGGGCTAAATTCAGTGCAACAGCAGGACTGGGTGTTATACACAGTGGCCATCTGCAGCAAGGAAGATCGTTGATGGCACCTTACTTGCCGCAGGGTGGGGCAGGTGGTGGTGGCAGTCCATACTCAGAAGGTGGAGCACTGTATGCTCTGGGTTTAATTCACGCAAACCATGGGGAGGGCATCAAACAATTTCTTCGAGATAGCCTAAAAAGTACCAATGTCGAGGTAAATATTTGCCTTCTTTCATTGACTATACCTTCCTATGCATACATTGTGTTTTTTCCTTTACCAGCTAGCTTACTATTGGAAATGTTATTTGGTGCAGGTTATTCAGCATGGGGCATGCCTAGGTCTTGGTTTGGCAGCTTTAGGCACTGCTGACAACGATGTCTTTGATGACATAAAAAATGTGCTGTACACGGACAGTGCTGTTGCTGGTGAAGCTGCTGGTATTAGTATGGGTTTACTAATGGTTGGTACTGCAAGTGAGAAGGCTGGTGAAATGCTTGCTTATGCACACGAGACACAACATGAAAAGATTATCAGGTATAGTTGGTTCATATTGCCCTGGTCTGGGACTATGATTTCTCTCTCATCGTTTTTCGTCCATTTTATTTGCATGTTTCAGGGGTTTGGCATTGGGAATAGCACTTACAGTCTATGGAAGAGAGGAAGAAGCTGATACACTGATTGAGCAAATGACACGGGATCAAGACCCTATATTGCGCTATGGTGGCATGTATGCATTGGCATTGGCATACAGGGGAACTGCTAACAATAAGGCCATCCGCCAATTGTTACATTTTGCTGTGTCAGATGTGAGTGATGATGTCAGGCGGACTGCTGTCCTGGCTCTTGGGTTTGTCATGTACTCTGATCCAGAACAGGTTGGTGCCTTTTTTAAATGTTTATTTTGGAGTGTTGCTATTGCTGTTCTTACTACCATTTTTAAGTCTCAAATGTTTGCTTGGAAGGAGCTGGGTTCGGAACTTATCATTCTCTTCAAGACAATAACGTCTGTGTTGCTTCCTAACCTGTGTTCATACTGATATTCATTTTGAATTTTCTAAATGCAGACTCCTCGGATCGTTTCCCTGTTATCTGAGTCTTACAACCCACATGTTCGGTATGGTGCAGCATTGGCAGTTGGAATATCATGTGCAGGTACTGGTCTCAGCGAGGCCATATCATTGCTAGAGCCTCTAACATCTGATGTCGTTGACTTTGTCCGTCAAGGTGCTCTCATTGCAATGGCCATGGTGATGGTCCAAATCAGTGAGGCCAGTGATTCGCGTGTTGGTGTATTCAGGTATTGTATCTTTATTTGTATTTTTCACCTTGCTTAGTACGTCATCTTTTTTAATCTTATCTCGTTTTCTTCCCTTAGACGACAATTGGAAAAAATTATTCTCGATAAGCATGAAGACACCATGAGCAAGATGGGTGCTATTTTAGCTTCTGGCATTCTTGATGCTGGTGGAAGGAATGTGACCATAAAGTTACTGTCTAAGACAAAACATGACAAAATTACTGCTGTTGTTGGTCTTGCTGTGTTCAGCCAGTTTTGGTACTGGTACCCACTTATATATTTTATTAGCTTGGCATTTTCACCCACTGCTTTTATTGGTCTGAACTATGACCTTAAAGTGCCAAGATTTGAGTTCCTCTCACATGCAAAGCCATCACTGTTTGAGTATCCGAAGCCAACTACTGTACCCACCACCACTTCAGCTGTCAAGCTTCCTACAGCTGTTTTATCAACTTCAGCAAGAGCCAAGGCTAGGGCTAGTAAGAAAGAGGCAGAAAAGGCCAATGTAGAAAAGCCATCTGGAGCGGAGTCGAGTTCCACCGGAAAGGGAAAATCAAGCGATAAGGATGGGGATTCCATGCAGGTTTGTGCTTTAATAATCTATATCCTTGTTTCTTTTGCTTATCATTTCCTTTTTACACGTGTTATGGGTGTTCTGTGTTTGCATTACATGATGCATAAGCTGATATCTCCTTCCTACACAGGCTGGGTGGGTGAGTGGGTTGTTGAAACGTTTTTGATCTCGTAATTTTTAAAATGTGACAGTGATGGTCGATATGCAATTCATAGCTATTTGGAAAATAAAGATAACCTATTTACTTAGGCGATGGTAAACGCATCAAGATGACATCCCTTTGTGCATGTTGTATGTCAACAGTATAGTTTGAAAACGTGAAAGTAGGTTAATTTGTCGATTAGAATTTTGGATGTGTACTTCAGAATCTAAATGTTTTAGTTTAGTTAAACTAAGGAGGAGTGCATGGAAGTCGGAATGTCCATTTCGTAATTAGTAGGTACAAGGATAATAGTGGTGTCAATATAGAGGATCTTTTTCAGCGAAAGATGGTTTTGGGTATGTTGGTTTGACCATCAACATGAAAGGACCTGTAGAGGTTATGATGCATGGAGATGTGCTGCATGAATTTTTATTTGATTGGAAGGTTTCCATTAGGCTGATGAGGTCAATCCGCGAAATAATTATTAGATGTGCTATGCTTTATGGTACTACAAATGTTGGGTTATTGAAGGACGAAATATCCTCAAGATAACCCGGCTAAAATGAGGATGTTAAGACGGCTGTGTGGCAATAATAGGATGGGTTAGGATAATTTAAGGGAAGGATTACACATAATTGGTGCATGTGTTGCAAACCTAAAGAAGCTCGTATGCACCAGGTAGATGTGGTATTAGTAGAACATGAAGATGGAGAGGTAGATTTAAATTATTTTGGCATGTAGTTGTGAACAATCTAGTTGTATCGGATCCTCTAGTTAATATATCGATGAACCCAACTTAATGGCCAAACAAAATCATGTAGCCGACTCCAAATTTATTGGTAATAAAACTTGATTACTGATTTGTAACTTGTGCTGTTGCCAGGTAGATATTCCTGCAGATAAGAAGGCAGAACCAGAGCCATCTTTTGAATTGTTGACCAACCCTGCCAGAGTGGTACCTGCTCAAGAAAAATTCATCAAATTTCTTGAAGAAAGCAGATATATGCCAGTGAAGTCAGCACCCTCAGGATTTGTGCTTTTAAAAGATCTACGTCCCAATGAACCTGAAGTATTGTCTCTTACTGATACACCCTCATCTGCAGCAGCATCAAATGCTGGTGGATCAGTTACTGGACAACAGGGCTCAGCCTCAGCAATGGCTGTAGATGAGGAGCCCCAGCCTCCACAGCCATTTGAATACACATCGTGATTCATTTTTATCTAAAAAGTTTAAATCTGTCGGAATGTTAATTTCTTGTAAGCTTGTGTGGGGAACCTGTGACGTTCGTGGGGGGACCAGAGCATTTATTGGATCATTCTCCTGTGATTATCTAGAGTTTCTTCTACATCAGGTGAGATAGCGAGTTTATCATATTTGCCTTTGCTTTCAACTTCTTGCTCGTGTCCTCCAGGTATTTACATATGTTCACAAGGTGGGGAAAGAATGGAATCGTTGAGAAACTTCTGTTGCATCTCTTTTGCTGTAATTTTATCATCCTAAATTGTGAAAATATATTGTGAACTCTTGCAAATTGTATTGTTCAGAGCTGTACCAAGTTTCCAGGCGACGGGATTTTTTTCTTTTCGTTTTTTGCTCTCCATAGTTTTGGTAACAATTTCTGTTCACGGAAACTGAACCAGGACTATCGCACGAGTTATTTTTGTTTTTCGCTTGCTTAAAAACTTCTGGCCTGTGCATTGTTCTTACATTTGTCGGGACTTGAGATGAATGAGTTTTACTTAACCTTGGGCCGTGCTTGTGTTTTGTTTACTTCAATGGAACGGAAATCTGAGTGAATTCAATTTCTACTTTGGTTATTTGATATGAAACTGGAAATTGAGTTCGAATTCTAAGGTACAACTACTTTAAATTTGTGTTTTGCCAATTTCATGGAAAATGTATTTTATGGGGTACAAGAGTTTTTGTTTTTCAACTTACATGGAAATGGAAAGCCTTTTCACCTTTGCCAATCAAATGACCTTAACGGATTGTCCTCGAACCCCATCATTTGCACTAGCATAAGGGAAAGCAAGGCTGAGTGCATATTTGGGAATGTTTAAATTAAAATTTAAGTAATTATAAATCGTGAGTTTTATAGAATGTATAAAATAATGAGTGAATAGTAGTTGTAAGTCAAACGAAATATGTAAATATAAAATAATCAATTTTAATTATAGTTTAAGCATTGTTAAGCATGCAGCATTCCTTGATTGCACAAGGACACTGCGAAATTCATGGATATATTTGAACATTGTCTTCAACACACTCCTCTATTACCCAAAATCGACTCACTAAAGCACCCTTGCTGCCTGTGCGTACATTCTTTCGGCTGCCACACACAAACGTATTGAGCCAAAGTGGCCCAATAAATAAAATCACACGTCACATGTAACGAATTGAGTGAAAATCATTTAAGAAAAATAAACACAAAACTACAATTTTAGCACTAGATTGAGTTTCATTTTTGGTTAAGAATATATTTTGAATTAGTAGATTGATGAATAATGTGAGCTATGAAAATAAAATAAAGTTTAAAATTTAAATGTAATATTATTTTATTAGAAGAAGTGTTAATTGGATTGATTACCGTTGTCGTTTGGGTCGTGTGCCCGACAAGCAATGTCTTGTGAATCCCTCCATTGCAGGCCAAGTTTTGTACTTTTTCACATGGATGACGAGTGACAGCACTTATCATTTTGTGAAGGAAAAAAAAAAAAAAAAAAAGAAACAAAAAAAAAGGTACAT